>CANNZV010000457.1:0-282012 GCA_947561585.1 Caprella mutica | reverse complement strand
ACACCAGCCTGACCAGTAACCACTCGTTCACACGGGGTTTATATCACAGTGAGTCATTCTGGGACTCGAACGCTCGACCTCGCTATTGTGAGAGAAGAGCTAATTCTACTGATTTAATGAGCGTTTCTTATTTTGCTATAGGTGCACTAATTACTTGGTATGTATACAAATGTTGCCATCACATGTCACCTAAATAGCTTACTCAATCATTTCTTACTATGTACAAGAGATGTCCATCAACTGAACCATCGTTTTCATCCATTTCATAGTCGGTTTCATTGGATGCTTCGAATAACTTTGACATCGAAATCTTGCAGACTGAAAAAAACAGTATTATGACATTTCTTAAAGTATAATCAAGAGATATTGTATATGACATCACAGACAGAGAATGAAAATGATTTGAGTAATGCATACTATGTTAAAAATGGGGTTTGATGATTGTAAGTATAATTGTGTAAGTATAATATCATAAAACCAATCTTAGAAAATGGTCAAAATATTACAGTACAAAATCAATAAGGTCGAATATCCTTTAGGTACCTCATTATTAACAATAGCTGGTTGTTTTATAAGAAGAAACTTCAATTAGATCCTGAAACAGGATTTAACTAAAATTATAAATCCTCACCATCAACGCAACCTTTCATATCGGAAGGTATGGACTCATTATACATCTTCAGACCATCATCAGTGCAATCCAATTCCACTTCGTCATGTCCCTTATTGTCCAAGAACATTGCTGTGCCTTCAGGACATGCTAATGTAACATTCGAGTCCTTCAACTGGTAGCGATCGTAGAGGAAAAATCCACAATTGAAACTTTTTTTTTATACATCTATTGAATCTCAATAATATCCAATTAATCAATCATTTTTGTCTGAAATTCTATTTGGGTAATGAACCAATAACCGAATGCATATTATTTCACATTCTATCGAATAAAGAATTCATTTAATTAAGCATTTTTAAAAAGTAGGTTTGTTTATGCATGAGTATTAAAATACAATCATTGAGCAGAAGAAACTGGTATCTTCTCAATGAATGTACATATTTTCACAGTAATATAAGCCATCATAGTTATAAAAGTGATCATTGGAGCACCCCGAGATTTTCCTCTTGTAGATTAAGCACACCAAGATTTTTCTCCTGTAGATTACACACACCAAAGGTAACTGGGGAGCATAATATACAACAGATTCAAATATTCTATCTCTAGAAATTGGTAAAGAGAAGTGAGTATCAGGTTATTGGTTTATTAACCTATAAAGATACTAATTGTGACGATTTTACTTTACCACAATTAGATTCGTGGAATTCCAGAACCCTCCAGATTCAAAATTTGCCGTGACATTTTTGGTGTTTTCTTTTATCTTCTCATCAAATTTTTCTTCCTTACAAACTGATGGATAATAATTTTTTTATAGTAATTACATAATGTCATACAAGAAGAAACAACTGATCAGTTACATTATAGATTCTTATAAATAGGCTTATGGATTTTTATATATACTGTATATTGAATCTTAATAAACATACACATTTTGTTTTTTGCCTGAAAAGATATCTCTTCAAACAGGCTTAACAGTATATTACAACTTCTTTTTTTACCTTCCTTACAGCCTTCAATTTCCGAGGGCACTTCTTCTTCATCCAAAGTGAGTCCGTCCTGTGAACAGTTAAGAACTGTGTCCACTCTGGACGTTGTTTCATTGATGAAGATGGCATGGTTGTCCGGACACTTGATAGAAGCTGTGGAGTTCATAGACTGAAAATGATGAAGTAAATAGTTACTTCAAAATATTTTCTTAATTTTCAGGAAGGTATGATGCTAATATCAATAATAGTAAATAACTTGTAAAGGATCTTACCACAATCAATTTGTTCAAATCCCAGTCTCCTTTCGTTTCGAAACTGATTGTTATATTTTTCTCCGAATCATCCTTGAACTTCTCGTGGAAATTGGTGTCAATGCACGCTATGAGCAAGAAGATTTTGATTTATGTATATTAAATATTCTGTTTGGTATTCAGAAACTCTATTATGCTACTAAGTTCAATGGACACCAGGTCTTCAAATATTTTTGAACAAACTAAAATTAGTTGGAAATCCTAACTTTATAGAAATATATATCCTTACCATCGACACAACCATCCATGCTTGAAGGTATGGATTCATTGTCCATTTTCAAACCATCAGCAGTGCATTCCAGTTCTAATTCTACCCGTACTGCTTGGTCAGCAAAAATCGCTGTGTTTTCCGGACAAGACAACGTGGCCGATGTGTTCTTTAACTGGTATGGATTGAAAAGAGTGAAATGAGTAAGGAAATTACTTTCCAAGAATTGTTACTAATATTTAATGTAGTAATGAATTCATTTTCTGCGTAAATATTTCTCTGAGTTTTAGTGTAACTTCTATCCAGGAAGATTTACCACAATCAGATTCGGTGAATTCCAGAACCCTCCAGATTCGAATGTTGCCGTGACGTTTTTGGTGTTAACTTTTATTTTCTCATCAAACATTTCTTCCGTGCAAACTAATGGATGTAATGAGAATAGGATAATATAATACATTGAGTATTTGTCAAGAAAGGATATTTATGATCCTTAACAGAACATGAAACGTTTAACATTATAGTACCTTCCTTGCAGCCTTCAATTTCCGAAGGCACTTCTTCCCCGTCCAAAGTGAGACCATCCTGGGTACAGTTGAGAATTGTGTTCACTCTTCCCTCTCCATTTATGAAGAGAGCATAGTTGTCCGGACACATGATAGAGGCAGTAGAGTTCATAGCCTGAAAATGGTGTAAATCTTTTTAAAAGGAAGTTCAATTTGATAACATTTAAAGGCTACTTTTATTTCCCGTTATATATACAATTCTGACATAACTAACCACAAGTAATCTGTACAAATCCCAATCTCCTTCCGTTTCAAAACTGATCGTAATGTTTTTCTCCGTATCATCCTTAAATTTCTCATGGAAAGCATCGTCAACACACACTGCACGAAGGAATTTTGAACATAGAGGTTAAGAAAAGTAAATATTGAGTAATATATATATACATATTTCCTATTGCATAATAATAATTGCAATTGTTTATTACTTCAATTCCATTCCTCACGAACTCCATTTTGAAGAAAATGAACTTTCTGTTTCACTTATTTTCTAAAATCACAACAAATGTGATTATATTTCCTTTTACTACATAGTATTCTCAGAATCTATTCAAAATCAATACTTACTTTTTTGACAGTCTTTGAAGCTCGTGTCATCGTTTATTGGTTCTTCATTGTAGTGAAAGACGCCTTCCTTGCACTGAAGAGCCACCTCTTGGATGTAAATATTCCTAACATTGTCGTACTGGTAGTAACTTTCGTTGCAGGAGAATGTCACCGTGGCGTTCGAAACCTGCCGGATGAGAGAAATAGTTTTGACATCTTCAGTACGGTGTGGAATAAATATCTAAAGTATTGGTCTTATAATCGACTACCAGTAAACTAATTGAATGTTCGACGAATGACCAAAATATTTCCAAATATGCTGAAATCATTTTGTCGTCATCCATCGGTGTTGTGCAATATTGGAAATCTAGATTGTAAAACTGAATTACCATACGAAAACTGAGCTTTTTCATGGTAATGGTTACCAGTGAACCCACCATAATTTCATCGCTTGATGTAAGTCATTTTTTTTAGTAAACACTCACTGCCATCAATGTAGTATTGCCGTAGACACTTTCCGCATCTCCAAAAAATTCTGGGACCATATCAGTGTAAATCTCCTCTGGATTGACTTCACAAGATTCTGAAGAAATCAATAAAAAAATTAATATTATCATTTCAAAAAGAGACTAGTCGAAGGTCACTAGAGTTGACTACTGATTTTGATCTTAACCCAAACTTTTTCAGAATTTTCTTATAATAGGCAAGTTGTACATAACTACTTAGGGGCTCCAAAACAATATGCGCTTTTCTGATCATCAAGCTAGTCAACAAGCAAATGAAAATAATATAGGTGACTTATAAAGCTATATTATCAACTTTATAAATGCAGGATATGGGTAAAAATAGTTCGAAATGATCTAATTTTTCGGTGATTGTCTCTCGTGGGCTTAGCCTTATTGAAGTCATACTATATTTGGTTAAGATGAAATGTAGAAAAATTCCCATTGTTCAATGTTCTTAACTGTCAGACTTACCACTGAAACAGCCGAGTATCAAATCACTGTCGCTGACGTAAGCTTCTGGCATTTGGTACGTCCCATTTGAATAACAGGTGCCGAAAATCTTGTCGGAGAGACCCTTGTCCGTCATCACAGTGGTGTTTGATGGACAGAGGATATCGAAGTCTCCAGCAGCCGCCTGAAATTATACTAATAACATAATTTTGGCAATGCTTTTGTGTAACAATTAATGAAAAGATCGTTCAAATCAAACTTTTGAAGAATCTATATACAGACTTGGGCGACTTTTAATTACTGAAGTGTATATATTTAACCTAGTTTTAGATTTTCAGTGAGAAGGGGGATTAAGATTAGTAAATGAATGAAATGCAGGAGGTAGGGAAGTGAATATAAAATGCTATATTTATTAATTTAATCAAATATCAATCAAGGTCTCAAAGGCTGATCCAGATTTACTCCCCCCCCTCTCACAATTACCGTTCAGATAAGGTTAAATTGAATCACTGCGACGAATGGGAAGTCCATCGATTATACGATTAAAACTTTAGCCACCGCAAGTATCAATTATCATCAAACTTATCTATTGTAAAAGGCGATATGTATTGTGTTGGGAAGAAATTCTATTGTGAAAATAACTGTAAGTGATATGTTTGTGTCTTTTAAACACATCATGAATATTAGGCTTACTAATTTAAAGATTAAGACTGTATTTCATTTTAATCAAGATGGAGAGTTTATAGGCGTGCCACCTACTATCAAGAAAGAGTCTGTCTTAATCTTCTATGGCCCCAATTTAACTATTTTGAAACTGTAATAAAAATCAAACTATAGAGAAAGTTTAGTATTATCGATCGAACTGTTCTACATTCTCGATCATAGATTCGAATAGAAAGGAATAAGATTAGAATAAGAAATGAAAGAAAAATTATTTTGCTATAATTTTAATTTTTAATAAAATGTAAATAATAATTTCCACACAATTTATTATCGCATATGTGGAGCTTTCCAAACACTAACTAAAGTCATCATTGATGATTTATTTATTCAATATACATATTCATTCTCACCGTGATAGTTTTTTCTTCTCCTGTGAGTTTTCCATGCGAAGTGAAAGTAGCATTGATAATGTTCTCATAATTGACCACATTTCCAAGAAGAGTGAATTCACATTCTTGGGAAAAAAGGGTTAAAATATCTCACATTCTGGGGGAATAATTGGCCAATATTTCACATTCTGGGGGAATAATTGGTCAATATCTCATATTCTGAGGGAATATGGAAAACAAAGCCTTTTCTTTTAAACTTTTCATAATCAAATGGCACCTCGAGTGGTCGATTAGCTCAAACTATATGACGTCACTCTCTATTACCTATAAAATCATAAAAAAACAATTGGGCAATTTTTCCATTCTTTATACGTGGCTATAATTTTCGATGGCCTAGTCACATATCTCTTCAGTGTAGTATTTAAAGAATAGTATACAAACCATACGTAAAACTTTATCAAATAATTAGAGTGTTGGCTGAAGTCAATCAAAACTTGATGCTCTATCTGTCAGTCAGCCATATGAATTGAACCATATGAGGAAAAGTTAAAATAAATCAACTTGAATTGAACTGATTACTCTTATATGATTTATATTGGATAGGGTGTCGTTTGGTTCCACATTCACAATAATCTAAGAAACATGTATATAATAATAATAGTTAAATTCATTTGTTATCACATGTTACAGAAATAGCTGAAGAGGTCTCTTCTTACCAGCTTTGCCTAAAAAAATTGGAATTCATTGGGGCAAAGAAAGCTATTTTAGACAAACAATAAACCCTTATAGATATATGTCAACATAAGGAACTTATCCTAAAATTTGAATATATGAAGTCATTTTCACGATGTATTGGAAAAGCTTAATAGCTGTGTTATATTATTTAAAAATAGGATGATTATTTATTAGGCCATTGATGCTTATTAGGATATATATTTTTCTCAGATGATCGTCAATATGCTTTCGTCATACTTATCTTACTCATTACTCATCCTACTCATTACACATCCTACTCATTACTCAACCTACTCATTACTCAACCTACTCATTACTCAACCTACTCATTACTCAACCTACTCAATACTCATCCTACTCAATACTCATCCTACTCATTACACATCCTACTCATTACTCAATCTACTCATTACTCATCCTACTCATTACTCATCCCACTCATTACTCAACCTACTCATTACACATCCTACTCATTACTCAACCTACTCATTACTCATCCTACTCATTACTCATCCCACTCATTACTCAACCTACTCATTACTCATTACTACTCATTACTCATCCCACTCATTACTCACCCGCTTCACACCCACTCATCTCCTCCATTTCGTGGACACCGTTATTGCAGGAGAAGGACTTTTCTCTCACCCTTTCACCTGATGGTTCAGTGATGCTTTTACCTCTTCCACATTTTAAAGTCACTGTGCCAGTCCACTGAAAAGTTTTACGAATTGTACAATTCCAATCAAATGAAACTTTACGCATACTCAGCAAGTATGCGAGTCGTCAGATACCAGTTGGTATTCCTGTGATCAAATAACTTAAATTATTATTAACGTCAAATACCAGCAAGTATTTCTAACTTACGATACTAGGTGGATTTCTAATCAACAAACATTATACAGGAATACTTCGCTCTTATTGCGACCCAAACTTATGACAATTGAATAAGTGTGGGACTTGTCTCGCTCTTAATTCTCCTGGCATGAAAAATATTTAGGTTAATTTTGTAATTTGACTGATAGTTTTCAGTTAAGCTGCTTATTCTGTAACTTATGCATGTGGGGTAGATTACACATTATTTTATGGTAAATAATATACGCTAATTACACTAAAACTATTTTTGATCCACCCAACCTGCATCAACAACAATGAAACAGCTTAACTAAAAAGAACCAACCAAATTACTAAATTAAATGTTTTCTATACCAGTAAGTAACAATTGAAATACATTTCCTCACTTATCAAATTGTCACAATAGTAAGTTGTAATAATCGCGTTATGCATGCATTGCATTATCATACAATTTGAAGAAAACTCTACAAACTACAAACCCTATTTCAATTTCGATAACAGAAAAGAAGAAACAAGATTTTTCATTCGAAATTATCATTTTATATTAAATTGACGGATTTCACATATAGTGTATATAACATAACCTATAAGGCTTTAGCAAAGCTTATGGAGGAGCCATAGAAAACTTGGTATAGCAACTCGGGCTAAAAAAATAGTGTAACAAAATATAATGCATAATTTTATTAGGTTAGGTTAGCGATCTGGTTGGGGCTTGGGGGACGCCCAAACCCCCGGTTGGCTTCAATAGTGACAAAACATTCCCTTTTCAGTAATTTTTGAGATTTTTGTTTTTGCACTGGGGTATCTGTCCTAGATTCAGTCCTAACATGAATTTCTTTTAAAGAACTCACTTTTAGGATGACACCATCGCGATTCCATCTTTCAGTGCTTGTTATACTAGGTGGACGATAAACAGTGAACTTTTCGCTCAAATTTACTTCACAATCTGCAAATATATAAAAAACTAACAAATAGGGAAAGTAATAAATATCCATTATGAAACAGTTGCCGAGAGTGAGTTACAAAAAGGATTTTCAGTTTTCTGTACACCATAAAGTGGCTATTTGTTTTGCCATCTTCTTCAGTGATGACGATTGTATCTAGTTTGAGTCCATTACTTTACTTACATTTGTGGTGCCATCTTCTTCAGTGATGACGATTGTATCTAGTTTGAGTCCATTACTTTACTTACGTTTGTGAGAGTCATCTTTTTTCAGTGATGGTAGTATTATCTAGTTTGATTCCAATACTTTACTTACTTTTGTGGCAGCCATCTACTTCAGTGATGAAGGTATTATTTAGTTTGAGTCCATAGTGCGTGGTACATTTGAAGTTCTGTGTTGATTCCATGTAGTATTGATCATCGTCTTTTGCAAAATGGCTTCTACTTGGGCAATTCATTGCAAAAGCACCCGCTGCAGACTGAACAAATTGTTTATTAAACTATTGTTAGTTTTATTAATTGTTTGTCGTTCTTGTGATCATTATTATTGATTTAAAAGTGATTTTATGAACTAAAGGGTTGAAAACAAATGGAAGTTACCCAGAAAATGTTCAATTTGATTTCGAGTATTTGTCATTTTATCGTATTCATATTTACGTGAAAACAATTAAGGTACGTGAAGGTTGTTTTTAAATGGAAATTACAATAGTCAGGGATGACATATTTCAACGAAGAAGAATTAAATTCCCAAGTTAAGAATTGAACCGATGAGTCGATGACTAACATATATAGTAAACTTATAGAGTACTTTCTAAAATTACTCTCAAAAACTTTAAAAAATTGTTTGGGGTAAGTTCCGAGCAATTGGACGATTCAACATTTTTGATCCGGTAAAAATGTAAATATTGATCATAATTTAAGTTATAATGATACCTTTTTCTATCTCTTTTTCTTTATACAAATTTGTAAAACTTTCATTTCTTTGAAGCCACCAATAGATGAACTAATTAATATCTAAAAACTGTTCGTTGATATCTGATTACTTACGTTAAATCCCGTTACAGTGTCAGGATTTTGGCGAGATGTGACTAGACTGTTGAGGACATTTCCGAAATCTATTTCTGGTATTACGGGTCCTTTCAACTGTGTCTCGTAATCGAATGTACAGGCTAGTGGGGAGAAAAGAAAATACAGAGGTAGTTATGGCGGGGTTAAAGAGATTACGTTAATAATCTGGAAAAATTATTTCTCTTGATATCATTTATTGTTTACTGTAGCTGTATATATCATACTATGTAAATATAATAATTTCAGTAATTGGCTTCCTTCTTGGAAATCTTAGTAAATGTATGAAATGAAGAGCGAGTGAGACGACAAAAAAAGTTTCCATCCTTTTATTTTTCTAGAGCTTTCGAATAATTCAATATTCATTATCAATATCCTAATTTTGACTAATTTTAAACAAATTAAGTAGAAATAAGAAGTATTATGGATACCTAAATTAATAAAGTCACCTAACTAATTCACAAATAATAAAGAAAAAGGAAAAATCATAGAAATAATAAGTTATTAACCCAAAATAGCTAAGTTAAATGAACTTGCTTGTTCATTGAGCGATGGAGACTGTTTATGAATGTATATAGATTCCAATAAACGAATATCACACTGGTTTGAAGTTTGCAAAATTTTGAAATTTTCTTCCTTAATTGGGAGATTATTATCTAAAGAATGATTACGAATTGAACTATATGGTGGGGAGCTACAGGGGTTATTTGTTCTAAAGGATATTCCCTTATGCTGAGAAATTCTCACCTTTAACTGCATCATGGTCTCACCAATGTAAGTGGACTGGCACTGTCCACATGAGTATTTATAAATGAGACCAGATGACAGTAAAGGTGGGATTTTATCTTTATAAGGGAAAAATGAACCAATAGTGGTTTCATTTTTGAAAACAAAATTTAGTTTAATTTGGGGGTAAAATTTGTTAAGTAATGAGTTAAGTTCTTGTTTACATTTAATGCTTGAATCACCCAAATAAGGAACGGAACAGTTAATTTAGGTTTAAGTGGAGTATGAACTGAATTTAAGAATTTAGAGACAAATATATCAAATAAATTTTGAGGATAACGATTACCAGAGAAAAAATTACGCAAGTGTGATAATTCGGCATCAAAATCTATATAATTCGAGCAAATCGCATACGCTCTATGAACAAGACAAGTAATTAAATTAACTTTGTAAGATGTCGGTATGAAAGAATCAAATCTTAATCCCAATCCTGTGAATGTCTTTTTACGATAAACTTTAGTGGTAAATCTATTATCAATACGATTAATGTCTACATCTAAAAGATTTAGGAAGTTATTTTTCTCAATGTCCGAAGTGAATTTAATATTAGAATGCTTCGTGTTCAAATAGTTATGAAATAGATTAATATGAGAATGATCAGAAAACAGCAGGAAGATATCATCTACATATCTACGATAAAATTTAGGTTTAAATTCTAAGGGGTAATCATCTAGCCAACGTTGTTCATGAAAACATAAAAAGACATTCGCAAGAGTTTGACCAAGAGGATTTCCCATACCTACATACCATACTTTTTCGCTCTTCATTTCATAAATTTACTATGTTGATATATATACCTACTATATTGATATATTTCATGTTATAACTTTTTCAAATATTATATAGTTTATTGATGTTAATTTGATTTTGTTAGTGTATTAAATTGTTTTTGAACGAAGTGTTAACTGCTTTTGTTCATTTTCAATATAGTTTTTCCTTTATTGAACAAGGTTTCGGAATTATTTAACGATTCTAAAATCATATTTCAAATATTTTATCAACTTTTCAAGACTGTACTCACGGTATTCGCACCCTTGAACTACTACATCGTTCAATATTAAATCCGAGTTTATAGTTAGATTAGTGGATGCTTCGTTACATATTATGTACATGTATCCCGAATTTTTACCAGTGACACTTGTGACTTTTCCAGCTGGACAGTAGAGCGTTACTCTTGTAGCTGTTGGTCTTACAATCTGTGGATGGAGAAGAGGAGAGATGGAAGGAGGATAGTAAAAGTGTTTCAAAATCACAGACTGTAGCTACTTTTATACAATTTTCTCTATTTTAAATAGTTTACTAAAAGAAAAAGTTAAAGGCTGAATGAGATATCCATAGAAGAATTGGTACCGTGATAGTAAAGAAATTCCTAACTTTATCTTCAGTTACCATAACTTTCTCATGCAGAAATCAAATATATGGTGGAGCTATAGTAGATTACGTATGTGTCTAGTTTAATGCCCAATAACAAACCTATAACTCACCTCCATGCTTATAACTTTGTCACTCAAAGACTGAATGGTGATTCCAGGGTCCAGAGGGTCTGGTATGAGGAACATTTCATCACTCACTGTCAGGTTTCCCGTACATACATGGCCTTCATTTTGTGGAAAATAGAAATATTAGGAACATTAGCAAAATTTCATAAACAAACAAAACAATTGCATAATATGTTTAATGTAATATGTTTAACGACATTTACCAATTTGCTCAATATTGAGAATGCGAGATATTTACTGCAAGATATTTATAAATGATGCCAATATAGAAAAAGATACAAGCGACAAAAAAGAAAGATATGAACGATACCGATATCTTACCTTCAGATGTATCTCCCATGAGTAAAATGAAGAGCCAGCCCAAATAAATCCAAGAAGACTGCATTTTTAGAATTTTTTTTGTAGCTTTTAAGACACCTAGAAAATTAATAATGTAATATGTTAAGAAATGGAATTAAGGGTAAGCTCCGGGTTATCAGACGGCTCCCTATTTTTTATTTTTGAACATAATATGCCTTTATAAATATGACTGTGCTCAGGCTGTCACAGACACAAAGGAACATATTATGGCCCAAAAAAGCGACAAGCTTCTGGGCAACCTATTTTCACATAAATTGTACAACGTATAATCATTCAATAATAATAAAACGTTAAGCCCCCCAAAAAACTACATAATTTAACGAGTAAAAATGTTAAATTATATGCCTTTTCTTATATGGTTCTAAAAATATGATACCGTCCGATAATGAACTTATCGTATATAACTGTAGATAAAAGATTAATTTAAGAAAATAGACTACATCATCTACATCATTATAAGAGAAGTCTTCGATGTTTAGAATGGAAAAAAATATGGCCGCTAATTTTGTACATGTTTTTAATATCTTAGTTTTGAGAGTAAAAAGTAATGTGTATTACATCAGTTTATATATTAGAATAATACGTATTTGCATATATAATTCTAAATCCATTATATTAATTGAAATCTAAATGGAGAAAAACAGAAACTGTTCCGAAAAAAAATTAATAAAACCGTTTCTAAAAAGAAGTTTGAATTCTAATTTCAATTTCATTTTATACTTTTTTTTAGTTTTAATTGACGATATACTTCTATGAAAACTAAAAGAATTATTTAGTAAAAAAATCAATATTTCCATTTAAATAAAATTAAAAATTCAAATTTTTTAATTAAAGAATAAATTCCATAATAAAAGTCGTAAATTATTTATAAATTCGTTAAAACAATTTGAAAGTAGAAATTATTCATAAAATTGTATAAGATAAAATTGCCCGTAATGGTTTTCATTAAACAAAAAATTCAATTCCAATTATCTTATTTGTAAGAACATATTGAATAAATTTCTATATAACAAAAATATAATTTGAAGTTGACGTACGTGACTGGCAGGCGCTAATTCCTAAGGTGAACCTCTTCTAGTAGTAGATCGGTGAATACTACAACCATTTGGTTGCCAGTAGCACCCAGGTAGAAAATACCAACCCAGAAAATCAATGTGCGTCACAGGTTTGTTACAGAAATCACAAATTGAAATGAAGATTTTGATAACATTTAATGACAGAAAAATTCATAAGTATTACAAAAAGTATTGAATTTAACTAAAATGGTACCAGTTTCAAATTACAACCACTGATATTCCAGCAGATATGAGGACTTGAAATATGCCTTAGCCTTCTGGAACACCCTGTATAACAATGATCACGCCCTGGTGTCATCACTATGAGGTATGTAAAACTTTAAATTGGTTTCAAAAGGTTATCTCTATAATAAACTTCTTGTGCTGTATAATTTTCTCAAACTTTTAATTAATTTCTGAATCATTGATGATATGCTCGAACAATTCACTATACTCAATACTTATGTACCTTGGTTTACATTTACAGAGAATTAGAGGTGTGGCATTTTGTTAGTGAAATACCATAGATAAACTCCACTTTAAATTAGGTCGAAAACAATTGGTCTATGAATCCTTTTATCATTCCTAGATATTCGAGCGATAATAATAATGACTGTGCAATGGACATTTTAAGATAGCCTGGTAAGGAATATATACTAATTAACTGTCAACGTGGTTAACTGCTGGCTGAATAGATAATTAAGTTGCTGGTTAAGTGGTCCTATTTAGGTCCACTTAACCGTTAGAATACATAAAGCCAGTAAAATGTAGACCAAGTGTGAGATAGTCTGTTATAATTATCTGATATCACGTATTCGTAACAATATTATATATGTGCAATTTAAAGCTGTGTTAAAAGAATAATATATATATTTTGTTGACGATCATCAATGAAAACTCAGCTGCAAGTTATAATTTATTTGCATCGTAGCTATATAATATAACAAAGTACCAAAATTATTGATTTTCCCTCATATTGTCTGAAAACATTAAGAAGATTATCTCGATTAATAGTTATTTACAAGCTCCAAATCTGATCCAATAATTAATATGTTTTAAAGCTTAATTAGTTTTAAAGTGAAGTACCTTTTACAACTTCTGGATATAAACTTATTATTATACATGTATGTATATTATTTATCCTTAAATTAGTCTACATTCTTCTCGTCTTCCCTAGTCACTTTATTATTCGTCAGAGCAGATCAACAGCTGCAGAGATTTCCTTTTCTTCAATTATTACAACTCTAGTGTCAAGTAGGACTAACTTCTTGTGTATGCTACTCTATACCTGATAGAGATTCCAAGTATTGAAATAATTCATTCAACGATTCTATCATTCTCTGTGTAGTTATAGGAAAAATGTGATAATATTATTCTAGCACTATATTTCTTAGATAGGTAAAAGATGAAATAAATCAAATAATAATGAACTAATCAATTGAATCTGGTGACTCGCAATTCTTTTTGCATTTAACGCATTGTAAATCACAAAATATATATATATACACTCAAATTTTGTCGAAAGACTTTTTGTTCTATGTAAATCCATATTACAAACTGCAGCTTCCGTTTAATTTAATAATAAATTTTATTTCAATGAAGTTGAAAGTTAAATTATAAACATAAATTTAATTTTTGTGTGTACATAATGTATATCAATATTACGAATTGCAAGCATATATTGCTCAACAATTTGAATTCTTTCATAATCATGGATTGCATCGCAAATACAAGAGTTGGAAATAAGCTTCTATTCATACTTTTGAATTTGTTATTATAATAAATTATTATTTTTATTATATTGAATAATATTATTATCCATTTTCTACAAAATAATTATATTTCAGCCAAATGTTCGTTCGGACAAATGTCTTTCAGCAAAGTGTCATTCGGCAAAGTGTCCGTCAACCACTGTCGACATGAAAGGAAAGCCAATGACCCATTATACCAGCATCAGAGACAGTATCATTATTTATAGTTATATAGAAAATCAAATAATATTCATTTCATGCTAATATCTTAATAGATAGAAGAATCAATGAATCATTCGATTGATGCTGGTGATTCAAAGCACTTTTGCATTAAATGCTTTGTAAAATTAAAAAAAAAAAGAAATATAATTTGATTTTTTACAAAACTTTTTATAAAGTTTATTATTTCAGTCACAGTGTAAGGTTTTTTGGTGTCTTAGCTCCTGCTTATTTTGCTCTGTGAGAGTTATTCCATCTAGTGTCAGTGAAGTTTTGTATCACTCGGTGAAACTAATATGCCTAGATATACAAAGAACTCTTCGTCTCCTATTAGGCCTAACCTTCCGCCCCCTAGTCGGAATAGGCCCCTTGCTCCAGTGAGTGTGAATTCACGTTCATCTAATGATGATGCTGAGACTAATAAAAAACTACTGCAAAAACTACTACATCGCCAATTCCTAAAAGCACCACTACTTGGCAGCGTAATAGCGCACCGACTGTTTTTGGCGTGAATGGAGTCTCTGGCATCTCTGAAAAAGGAAGATATCTGTTCCATATTCTAATGAATAAGCTGGATAGATTGACGGAGGCTATAGAAGCAAAGGATAGAAAGATTGAAGACTTAGAGCATCAAAATTCTTCCCTGAAGAGAGAGTTGTCAGAGTTGGAGGAGAGAGTGGAGGATGTTGAAATGTATGACCGTCGAAACAACATCATCCTATCTGGTACCTCACTAACACCATTCCAGGTTGGTGAGAACACTGTTCGAGTGTCAATCAATTTACTAAGGCAGCACTTGAACTACGAATTGGGTGACAATAAAATATTGTCAGCTTATCGACTTATAGCTTATATATAAGTATAGCTTATAGGCGACTTATAGCTTATAGGCGAAGCATAATGGTAAAACTTAGTGATGGTGAAGCAAAGAAAGATATTGTGTTGGCATGTAAAAACCAGAAACCTGATCAATTCTATGTCAACGACAGTCTTACTCCGACACGATCCAAGGTATTGTACACTCTGAGACAGGGGAGGAGGAGGTTCCCGAGAAACTCGGTGCATGCTGATCGATAGATGGCAAGATTTTTGTTTGGGTTAAGAAACCCTCACCTTCTGGTAGATATACCAAAACTTTAATTAACAGTCAGCATCGACTTGAAGACTTTTGTGTTAAGTTGCTTTATTTGACAGTGGTTGATCTGCTGCAGGGGCATGGGCAGACGTGACTGTACCATGTGTTGTATCTTTATCATTTGCTGTCTCTTAACTGTACCTACTGCCTGTTTTTTTAACCATCTGTCTGCTGTCTACCTGTTACGTGTTTCACCTGTCTGCTGCCTACCTGTCCCCTGTTGTACCTGTCTGCTATCCACCTGTCACCTGTTGTACCTGTCTGCTATCTACCTGTCACCTGTTGTACCTGTCTGCTATCTAAATTTTACCTGTTGTACCTATCTGCTATCTTCCTGTCACCTGTTGTACCTGTCTGCTGCCTACCAGTCAACTGCTGTCACCTACTGTTTGTTCTTATTTTTCTGTAAATCTTTTATATAACTCAATTGTATGTCACACCATTTTTTGTAAACTTTTGTATATATGGTGAAGACGCATCGATTTACGCTCTTAATTTGCATTGCATGCGACTAGCCTGGCGTTTGTTTGTTGTCAACTTTATACTATTTTTTCATTATGGTACTGATTGATAACAATCTGCTCGACATTGACCCTGATGATAATTTAATTAATGGTTATTTTGATTCTCTTAACGCTCCCCATCAGTCTACTTATTATTCCATTGATAATTTTAATCAGAGATTCGATGACCGGTTAAATTGTCTTTCTCTTTGTAACTATAACATCCGTAGCTTCAATTCTAATCATGAAGTATTTTCTGGATTTTTGAATTCTTTAAAATTGAGGTTTAATGTGATTGTACTCACCGAGACTAGATTCATGGGGGGTGATAGGAGGAGCATGGACGGATATGTGGGTTGTCATAGTGGGAGGGGAGTGGGCAGAGGGGGTGGGGTTTCAATCTATGCTCATAACCAATTAGCTATCAGTAAATTAGATCACCTATCCTTAGTGGAGGACGATATAGAGTCATGCTGTGCAAGTATATCCTATAAAAATCGTTCAATTAGTATAGTTGCCATATATAGCCCTCCAAATGGGTCACTCGTTCGTTTCACCGATTGTATTTTGTGCGCATATTAAACGATCCTGCAGTGCGTTTAGGTTTGGGGAGGTATTGCTGGTGGGTGACTTCAATATAAACTTGATTGGGTATGAAAGCTCTTGCACTGATATAAGAAATTTTGTTCATAGTGACATAGTCTGTTCTCACCTAACTTTTTACCTACAATTAGTAAACCCACGAGATTTCCTTGTGGAGATCAGATGGGTCAACCCTCCCTTCTAGATCATATATGGTATAATAGACTTAATGTTGTAGATTCTGGTATATTGCTCTTTAATTGTACTGACCATCTACCTACATTTTTCATTCTCAAAGTACTAGACAGTGATAATTTGATTAGGGTTGAGTTTCGTGATCATTCTGTAGACAATTTGAATAGGTTTAGGGATAGGTGTGGTAGATTGGATTGGAGTTGTCTTGTTGGTGATGTAAACGCAGATTTTGTTTTGTTCTATAGAATTAGTAACGAACTATATTGCAAGTGTTTTCCTATAAAAGTAAAGTATGTGTCGCAAAAGAGACTTAACAAACAATGGTTAACTTCAGCTATTTTAAAATCCATTAAAACTAAATCTGCGTATTTCAAGGCTGTGAAACTTAATTTTATCTCAGATTCATTCTATAAATCATATAAAAATAGACTTGTTAATACTAATAAGGAAAGCTAAAAAGAGGTACCATATGGATGCATTTAATAATTGTAAAATAAATTAAAATCAACTTGGAATTTGATAAATAATTTAATCATGAGTAAGAAATCGAAAAAAAGTTGTATCTTCAATAATTATTGATGATAATGAAGTAACAGACATTCGTGACATTGCCGAATCCTTTAATAAGTACTTTAGTAATATTGGCTCTGAACTAAACTCTAATATAGTGGAGACTGACCAGGACCCCACTAATAACATATCATTTAATCTGCCTACCTCTTTTTTTCTTTCACCTGTATCTGACTCTGAAATTGTAAATTTGGTATCTAAACTTAAGAATTCTCATTACGGTCTTGATAACATTCCTACAAGGACTTTTAAATTTGTATTTAAGGGAACATTTGGCGAACCCATTATCAAAAATTATAAATAATTCTTTTATTTGTGGAACCTTCCCGGACAGTCTTAAGAGAGCAGTAGTAATTCCAGTTCACAAATAAGGTTCTGATTCTGAAATGAATAATTATAGGCCTATTTCTACTTTGCCCCTTTTGAGTAAAATTATTGAGAAATGTATGGCTAGTAGACTGACTAAATTTTTGACAGATTTCAGTATAATTAGTCAATATCAATTTAGATTTCAGAAAAAAAAATACAACAGATGCTGTTTTGAGTCTGGTTGAATATATTTATGCCGAGTTAAATGCTAAAAGACATGTCCTGGGAGTTTCCATTGATCCGAGAAAAGCCTTTGACACCGTAAACCATGACATTCTTTTGAGTAAACTTTCCAAATACGGTGTGAGAGCAATTGTACTCTCCTGGTTCCGTAGTTATCTGTGTGAGAGAACGCAATGTGTTAAGGTCGGTTCTGTTATTCTAATGATTGTCCAATATCTTGCGGTCTACCACAGGGAAGTGTTCTTGGACCTCTCTTGTTTTTATTATTCATAAACGACTTACCTAAAATTTCATATGACTTGCATTTCACTCTCTCTTTGCAGACGATACAACAATCGCATGCAGCGATTCCGATTATCATTCACTTTTCTATAGATCTAATGAAAATCTTTCTACGTTATTTAATTGGACCATCATTAATAAGTTATCTCTTAACACTAACAAAACCACCGCCTTATTATTTACCAACCGTACTCATGATATTATTTCTCCAATGTTGCTGACTATAGGTAATTCTAGGATTGATTTCGATGAGAATATAAAATTCCTTGGTATACATCTAGATAACCACTTAAATTTCTCTCACCATATTCAATATATTTGTTCTAAACTTTCCAAGACAACAGGAATACTTTATAGAATATGCAGTTTCATTCCAGAGAGCGTTCTAATTTGTCTATATTATGCATATGTTTATCCCTATCTGCTGTATGGTATTCTTATCTGGGGTGATGCTCCTGCTGTTCATCTCAACTCCCCAATTTTAATTCAGAAAAAAATTATTAGAATCATAACATCCTCTGAGTACTTGGCTGCTACTAGGCCTCTTTTTCTTAAAACTAAAATTTTACGTATTCCAGAAATTTATAAACTTGCACTAGGAATCCACATGTACTTGCAGCACAGTTCTGGAAATTTGTCTTATACTACTCACAACTATAGTACCAGATCCCTTAATATTGCACTCCCAACTCTCCAAAGACTACCTCAATGTCAAAAATCATTAACATTCAATGGACCTAAACTCTGGAATACCATACCGCAGACCATACGCACCAGCAATTCAATTCACATTTTCAAGAAAAAATATAAGACTTATTTATTAAATAAATACGCTACGTAATCCTGTTGTCTTTCTTTAATTTTTTTTCTCATATTTTTAATACATTTAATAGTTTCATCACTTGTCCTAAATATTTTCTCTGCTATAAATATCCGTAACCAGTCTTAATCCTTCTCGTATACATTTAATTTTTTTAAAATTTTACCTTGCCTGAAAAGTTCAATTCAGAACTTCATATAGGCTTGATTGAATGTATTATTTGTTTTTTGTTCAATAAAGTTTATTTATTTATTTATTTTATTTATTTGAAACGAAACAAAACACAACGGCCCATTAAATAAGGTAAAGTATTTACAATTAAGTACCCTCTGATTTTTATCCGAAAATTGTTATTTATGTAAACTCTCTGAAATTTACTATTCTTTCCATTTGTATAGTATTCTTATAGCAGATTATTTATTCTAACTGTTTTGCGGCAATCTATTGGAATAATATAATTTATTGTACCAACAACAAAAGTAACCATATTCTCTTGAAGAATCACAGTGAATTATGGACTATTTATATTCTTTATACACAAACGTTCCCTTTTAATTATGATCAGAGTTGGAACTCAACCGCAAATTTGAGGACATCATTTGAATGAGATTATCTCAAATTAAATGCAAAAATAGTTCGACCGCTTTTGAAATTGTAATTTTTTGTCATCTACAGGTAGTATTATGTTTTTTATATATTAAAAACTCCTACAAGCATGTTCATGCTTGATGACGTCACCTTTAACAAAATACAAACAGAACAAGCAATATTTGTTAATGATTTTCATTTAACGTATACAAATAGATTGTTGGTTGCACTAAATCTTTTCATTAAACGCTTTGTAAAATTTAAATTTTTTTCCTCAATATATAATTAGATATTTTGCAAAACTGTCTATAAATTTTATTTGATTGACACCCTCGACATGAAACAAAACTCAATGGCCCATTATATTAAAGATTTTTTACTTTATAGTACCCTCTGATTTTTATCTGAAATCTTTTATTTAGGTAAACTCCAGGAAATTCCGGTAATAATAATATTTCTATGATACCGTTTAGTGGCTAGAAAGGATATTTTAAGTATACTTTGTATTGGTTAAGGAGTATACTTTTTAGTGTGCCGTGTCTTCCAGTTTGAGTAACAAAGTAACTGATGAAGGATCCTCTCAATCTTGTGCAATTTCACAGTTAATTCCCCTTTATACATATATATAATCTACTGAAATTACTTTTATTATTTTGCCTATAGATAATATGAGACACTGTATCGTCTTAAAAACTCAAAGCAATTGAAACAAGGAAGAAGAATTGATATCTCTAATTATTAATAGATTTCAACAAGGATTTAAATTCAAAATTACTAATTCGAACTAATTTTTTGGTGAGGCTCTTAAGAAATGCATACAAATTTATGATTTTTGAATTCTGTAAGAAAGAATTCAAAAAAGTTAATAACAAGACCTTTTTCTAGTAGAGGTCCTGAGGGGACAGTTGCATACTAATGATACGATGTTACCTACATGGCACCCTATCTAAAAGACAATGATACATATTTGCTAGTTTTCATTGGTATTTTCAGTCGTTATTAAAAAGTGAATATGGTAAATTGCTTAGAAAGTAGAGATGTGCTACCTAATATAGATTTTTTTTTAAATTCGATATATAAATATTCGAAAATACTCACAGATGAAGGTGCAGAGTTCAGCAATTAAATAATTCAAGTCAGCAATTAAATAATTCAATGAAAGGAAGGTTTGTGGATATACTACTTTCCATCATGAAATCAAGGTGAAATCAACAAATTTAGTAGATAGACGGCTGAATTTTAAGCCTTGAATTACGCCATTTAATAAAACAATTTTTTATCCTCCTAAATTGAAACATAAACGGAGTGCTAGTAAAGCCTCACGAAAAAGAATCCATTCCAATGCTACCCATGTAGCAATGATTCTTGGACCAATGTTATCTTAATATTGCCAATGTTATCTTAATATTGCCAATGTTGTCTTAATATTGCCAATGCTGTTTTAATATTGCCAATGTTGTCTTAATATTGCCAATGTTGTCTTAATATTGCCAATGTTGTCTTAATATTGCCAATGTTGTCTTTATATTGCCAATGTTGTCCCACTTTGCTACCTAAGTAGACTTGGAAAAAGATGAAGAAGAGGGTGAAATGACATCTAGAGTCTAGAACAGTGCCAGTTGTGCACCACCTACGCTCTTGTATTAAGTAATACTAAATTCAGAATTTTGGATCAATTTTCGACGGTACGTTATTCTAAAGAAATGTGCCTTTATTCAAATAAGAGAAACAAAAAAAAAGTAAAAAAAAAAAACATAAATTGTCATAATTGTGTAATTTTGAAATATTTAATATCTTAAATGGTTCTCAAAAAAAGTGTTCCAATCCAATCATTTACACAATTATTGTTTGAAATTTGACAAAAATTTAAAAAGCTGTGATGAAATAAAAAAAATAAAAATTGAAATATTTTAATAACAATTTATGAAATTTATAATATTCATTTTATTGATAAAATGTCACGAACAAAAGTTCGTTAGAATTCAATTGCATCTGCATTGCACTGTAAACAAAAAAAAAGACATTTCAGGAAACTAGTCTTCTCCCTAAATATAGTTATATATATATAGATTTAATTATATATTTTGTTGTTAACAGGTATAACAAATTTCCCGTTGCTCTGGTGTCGAATTCGTTTACGTGAAAACTAGAAACCTACTTGTAGGCCACCCTATATTTATCTTAGAACATTAATATTTTAATTTTTTGAGTGAGGTATGCATATTTGAATAAATAGTAAATATATAATACCTCGTGACCAAACATTTGTGGAGAACAACGTGTTAACATTAAACTAAATCCTAACTAGTAATACAATTCCTATTTGTTATTATAATAAATCTGCAAAATCACGTAGATTTTTCATCAAAACAAAAAAAAAAAACTAGAAATTGAATGAAAAATTTTGACTTAAGAAAGAGAGAGATTAGATATAACATATAGTAATTAGGTATAATTTGTATATATATATATATATGATGTATTTCTTTTTCAAAGTCAAAGGAGAATGTCAAATTTAATTACAGCTACTTATTTGGACGAGAAGGGCCTCCAATATCCATTGCTAAAATTGTAGAAATGAGAATATAATCAAACTATTAAATCGATAGATTTCATTTTGAAATATAATGCTGAGCCAAATTGAAAGCCATGTTTCTGTTATTCACAGTTCATATACCACGAAGTAGTTTTTCTTTGTGAGGTCTCTGGTACAGAAGTTGTAGCTCCACCCAGTAGCGGTGTAGTGCTCTTCATGAAGCACCAAGGTATCTCTCCAGCTGGAATGAAGACATACGGTAATTAGTGCTATTTGATGATTGCCTTATACATACATTGATCAAAATGGTTTGGATCGCACGTCCATGTTGATCACGCTAATATTATTCATTAATTCATTCATTAATTCATTCATTCATAAATAAAAAAAAATAAGCTATGAAATAAATCTTTATGTCAAATCTCTTTATTCATTATCTTAGATTCTTAATTAAGGAAATATAGCCATATATGAAGCTTGTATTATTTGGAGGTGCATGGGAAAAGCGACAGACAAAATAAAGTTGAAAATGGATATATTTCCTGAAGGACTACACCGACTAATCTAAATAGTACGAGTATTTTTATAGATCTCAAAAATAGAATTTTTTTCAGAAATGGTTACTAATTATTTTTGTCGTAGATTTTCGTCAAATAGTCAGGGATACTGAGCTGTGTGTGAGACATTAACTTAACATCCGGTTGCAACAAAGTCACGTAAAGAAATATATATACATATGGTATTTAATACCCGAGAATAAGAAAAAATCAATTTATTGTTTGGAAACCGAAGTCAATGAATAAAAATTTCTTGAGATGTAAGATGAGATTCTACATAATCAGGGGAAAACTAAATTATTCAAAACATATTAATCCGTTTTGAGAACAAATCTGATATATTTTAATACATACATTTGAAAACGCAGGTAAAACCCTTGCATGTCGCTTGTTCCTCACATAATTTAAAAGCATTCAGGTAGTTATCCAAATGATCACTAATTATGGTAGAGTCCGACAAATCTGTATCCTCTAGCTCTGTGAAGTAGCAGTCTGCAAAGAAATTAAAAAATATTTAAATAATAAAAAAAAAAATTATTGGAATATAAGGTGATAGAAACTAATATAAAAATAGATTCAACTATATTTAAATTACAAGAAACATTAATATGATAACTTTCCATAAGAATATGCAACATAAATAGATAGTAGAACAAATTCTATTATGATATATTAACTCTTTTATTTACAGATATTTATGAAAGTTAGAGTTGTTAAATCCCTATTACTGTAAATAGTAACGTGTTTCCTTTCAATTTATTTACTTGTATGTGAGTATACCTAAATTAAAGATTTCTCGTATAACTGGAAATCAACCATTCAATCAATAAAGAACATTAAAATTTTCCATATCACAAGCAAAATGGCCAATAATTTCCTCATACAAAAATGAAACTAATATTGATAAATTTAAATTTTCTGTAAAATCGGTTTTATTATTGCATAATTATGTTTCTGAAATAAAATTTATTATAACATAAGATAATATCAATACATGTGAATTTATATCTTATGTAAATTTTAAGAGTGAAAAATTCAGCTTATGAAAATGTAACTGAATTGAACAGTGTTGAATTCATCGAAGGATACCGCCACAATTTGATTGGTTTCCGTATACGAAACATGTTACTCAATTTGATTCAGTTTTCTATTCACTAACTTTTTTTTCCCGTTTGATATGTCTGTAGAGCCCATGAGTTTCGACTGCAGATGAACATGGTGTTCTGAGGGACGAGGCTGTTATCTAGGTTCAAGTAGCCCGAGACATCCATGGAAGCAGTGAATTTCACACAAGCTTCACCAGCACCACAAGGACTCACCGAGCAAATATCCTGACCAAATAGTAAATGTCCTTATAAATATATACTAAAAAAATCAATATGAATAAAATAGAA
This sequence comes from Caprella mutica, assembly GCA_947561585.1. Lineage (NCBI taxonomy): Eukaryota > Metazoa > Arthropoda > Malacostraca > Amphipoda > Caprellidae > Caprella > Caprella mutica. The sequence goes on along the minus strand of CANNZV010000457.1, from coordinate 257,798 downwards.
AGGATGTACCTTGTCATTATTGAAATTTATTTTGCTTTAAAATCTTATTTACAATACATCAACGTTTCGACTATTTATAGTCATCTTCAGGATCTGAAAAATATTTTACTTTTATTCTATACATAAAAATAATTACAATAAACTAAATACTTTCTCTAAAAATATAACTAAACTGTATGGTGATAAAATTAATTTGTACATGTATGATGAAACTAAAACATGAAATAAAAGATTGAATTAAAAAAAATCAGTTACATATAATGAATTAATATTATTTTGAAAAATATAGACACAAATGTTCACAGTAGTAATATACCAAGATATAAATCCCGTTTAGGTGCCTAATTTGGGCAATATTATGTAATTCAAAAATTATATATAAAAGAAACACCACAAGCGTACACAAAGATATTGTAATAATTGCTCAATCGTCTCACAAGCAAAGGCAGGCGCGTATACAAGGGGGGGGGGGGCATTTGGGGCAGATGCCCCCCCCTTGAGGTCTGAACTTTTTAAAAATAAATCTACGGATTAATAAAATATATATATAGATTAATCCTCCAAATTGAAGAAATGTCAATTATTTGATTATTTTTAATTGCTTTTGACATGCTTGAACACTGTATTCTATCAAAATCGTCATTTTTAAATTGCGAAATTGGAGAAATTAAATTGCTTCAAGTCGTATTATGTTTAAGCCATTTTGTCCATAGAGAGTGGATTTCTATCACCCTATTAATATTAGCATTGTTCTTCAATTTAAAAATGTTTTTGAATTTGAGAAGAAATGCATCGTCCTGTACTCTGTAGTTTGCCAAAACACCTTCTTCTTCAACAGTACGCCCAAAATTCATGCTTCCCAAGATAAATGGAAGGGTGGCTAAATCTTACCACTTGAAAAAGTTCACAAAAGTTCGTGGTCTATTCAATGAAACTGGTTCTATTCACAGGAAAAAAACAAATGGAAACAATACCAAAAAAAAAACACAAACGGTGATTCAATAGGTGATGAGTTTCTTTACAGAAACCACTAGTAATTTTCTCATAAAAGCTTTTCAGCAGATTTCATCCACACCAAAACCACGTGGTTGAGGATCGTCATACATTCATTTAGTTTCCGTTTTTTCATTTAACTTCAGTTCGACCATCAACGAAAACCACATAAATAGGGGTTTTGTATGTGGATTATGCAGCAACCATCCAACATTGCCAATTGAATCGTTTGGACAGACGAGAAGTTAATTTACCTCCATCAAAAACACATCGAAAAAATATCTGGAAAACAAATGATAGGTATGATGCTAAGGTAATGATCTTTGTTGCAATTATTAATGGAATGGTTCCAATTGTTCAAGCATTCCTTAACGAATATGGCAACTTGTTACCAGTTAATGGTTTTCAAAACTCAGATTGCTCCAGCACATTATTTGGCCCAGCCTGCAACTTCTTCACTTTGGTGGATGCAAGACCACATTGCACAAATGCAGCTCTAGAATTTAAAGGTCCTCTCCAGGCTCCGGGAAAAAAATGAGTTTATTACATAATATTATAAAACTAAGGTCTACGATCATTATTCCACAAACTGCATTCAATTCGGTTCAGTATATATTTTATTATTTGCTTTTAAAGATTTTAAATACTCTGTGAGCAACAATCGAGCGAATCTCCAGCCTGACGCTGAGAAAGAAGATTGTACACTCTTTGTTTTGATTACAAATTTAGATTTTTAAACAAAAAATGCGTTTTTGGCCTTCTTTTAAGATATAAATTGTTTCTAAAAGTATATAAACGTTTCTATAATAAGTTTATCCAAATTTAAACCTTTAAACGAATAATAAATAGATTTTTTAAACCAAATACCTAGTTGACAATCAAAAAAAATGGTGTACATTCTGTTTCTTAAGACTGAAATTTAGAAAGTCGGACGTAAAGTAGGTTTTGTAGAGTTTGGATTATAAAAATCTTTGAAAGCATATAAAATTAAAAATATGCTATCAAATTTTTTGGGGTTTGCAGGAAAATGTTGAGAAACATTTGTCTCGTTGAATTTAGCAATAAAAAATTTGCTTGGAGGGGACCTTTAAGGAAAAGTTTCGAGGTCGAGTGATTAGCAGAAGCACGGAAATAAAATTCCTGGTCAGTACACAGTCCAGATCTCAACTCTTCGAACTTTCGCATATGGGCTGCTGCACAAACTCGAGTTTATAAGTTTATATATAAAGTGTTACAAGTTATAAGTTTATATTTTAAGTTTATATATAAAGTGATGCATCTATGATGGTATTCGACTTATTTTTAAGTGCTTCTAATTCGCAATTAAAAAATTACATTATCTGATAAAACACAGTGTAGCAGTATAGTTTTGATTATTTTGGCTGCAGCCAACAGTTGACTATTGTGATTAAGTTAATAACTATCAGTCTATTGGACTTGACATCCAGCTTATGGACTATACAATACATCCACTGACACACTGTGTTCCATCAGAAACGATGGATTAAGTTAATAACTATCAGTCTATTGGACTTGACTTCCAGCTTATGGACTATACAATACATCCACTGACACACTGTGTTCCATCAGAAACGACTTTTTTAAATTGCGAATTAGAAGCACTTCTAATGCATCAATTGTCATCATAGATACACCACTTTGACGGAAAAGAAAGTATTATCATTAAACATTTTAAAGTCCTATATATATGGCTATATCATAAGTACCACATCTCCTGTGGCCCTACAGAAGTTGTTGAAAATGACCTTCTCCAGCCTGAAGACAGAACGAAGCAAACTTCGAAGCATTCTTTCAAATTTCTTAGGGGTCTCCGGGTTATATCTTTCAGCGAAACTTTAAACACTTTGTATAAGAGACACAATGGAGTATTCTTTTTCATATATAAACTCGTGTTTGTGCAGCAGCCAAGAAGTGAAAATCCAAAGGGTTGTGATATTGATTGTGTGCTGGCCAGGAAATTTCCGTTCTTCTGCTAATAAATCAACCTCTAACCTTTTCAATGAGAAATTCTAGACCTGCATATTATGTTCAATGTGGTAGAGCGCCATCTTGCATCCACCATAGTGAGGAACGAGATGCAGAATGGTGCAGAATGGGCCAAATTAGGGGTGCTAGGTTGGTATGCGATCTGTGGGGTTAATTTGATCTGATAATGCATTATAATTTTTATTTTAATAATTATGATAATTTTTCTTTTCAATTAACTGTGATTCAAAACAAACAATATAGACGAGATGATATTGTCACAATGCATTTAAAGTAAAAAAAAAAACATGTAATAATCGCCTATTTTACTTTATATTCATATAAGTTTAATGGATGTAGTTTATATAATGATATTTTCTTGAAGTATTTCCATAAGGCTTTGCATATGTAAATGGTATATTATTATTTAAGGATATATATATTTATTTGGTATCTCGTATACCTGTTTGTATCTTTTATATTCGCTAATAAATTCTGAATAGATCGCATGCCAAACCAGTAAATGATGATCAGATCGCATAGCAAACTAGCACCAAATAATGTCCTGTAGCAATTTGAGATATGAAACACCATTAACCGATGACAAGTTGCCATCATCATCAAGGAATGCATGAAAGATTATATCCATTCAATTAATAATGGCAACAAAGATATTACCTTAGCATCATACCTATCATTTATTCTGTTGATATTTCAGGGATTTTCATTTGTGTACCTGACGATCCTCCACAACGGAGTTATGGTTGATGAAATCTGCTGAGTAACTGGGGGTTCTTCATAGAAACTCTTCACCACCTGAATCACTGTTTCTGTTCATTTTGGTTTTGTTATCATTTGCTTTTCTTGTGGATAGAACCAGTTTCATTGAATAGACCACGAACTCTTGTGGATAGAACCAGTTTCATTGAATAGACCACGAACTCTTGTGAACTTTTTCAGGTGGTAAGATTTAGCCGCTCTTATACTTCTCATGGAGTGAAGCATGAATTTTCGACATACTGTTGAAGAAAAAGGTGATTTGGCAAACTACAGAGTACAGGACGATGCATTTCTTCTCAAATTCAAAAACATTTAAGGTTTAAGAAAAATGCTAATGTTAATAGAATAAAATCCATTCTTTATACTTTATGGACATAATGACGTCCTACCATTTCGCAATTTAAAAAGCGACGCTTCTGACGGAGCACAGTGTAAGCATGTTCAAAGCAATTAAAATAATCAAATAACTGACCAGTTTGAGGAATTATCCGTAGATTTTTTTCGGAAACATTAAATTTTTTGAAAAGTGCCCCCCCCTTGACCGAATCCTAGATACGCCCCTGAGCAAAGGTTCCAAATAGAAAGGAATTATTAGGGACAGGAAATTACACGTAATTCAGCTTAACATATACAGCAAACACTGATACTAGACAAGCTATTGAAGTGAGTTTTCTTTACTAGACCAAGCCAACTTTGAACGTAACTCTGGTCTACTGCGATAATTTTCTGAATACACTAAATTAATTAAATACACACTGACAATATTATAAATGAGTTCATGTTTATGATACATTCAATCATCTCACCGTTCCAGGCGGATACAAGAAGCTCCACAATGTCCATCCACCAGCTGCCACCACGCTTCCAATGTATGGAGATGCAAAGAGCTCACAGGACCGTTCAGCGACTACAAATTAATATGTAATAAAATACAAATAAATTTCAAATTTGAAAGAAAGCATCATATAACTCACCATTGTGATTAAAGGTAACACATTCTCTAATTTCTATGCACATTCGGTGGCACTGATGTAGATCAACAGCAGTTGTGGAGAAAGCCGTTGTGTCCAACTTCACGTCATAGTCTGAATTGTGTGATAGAATTATCAATATCATTTTAGTGAATCACAAAAGGTTATTGCAAGGAGAGTAAAACTTTTTCATTCGATAAGGTCATTTTTTAATGTCTAACAGAACCTTTTTTCATGAAAAAAGACGAATGAAGTTTTAAAAATATTTTAAAAATTTCTCTCTATCAGATATTGTATATAACACTATTGAAGACTCACTGATAAGTTTAGAGATTCCAGAAGAACAAAGCACCTCTTGCCAAAAAGAGAAGCAGATGAAAACTATCAATTTAGCATTTCGACAGAGATTTGGCCTTCCAATATTCATTTTCACCCTGAAAGCTATTTTACGTGGTATTAATTAAAACATTAGAAACTAGATTATGTGCACTAGGTAGAGCGCATACCTTCGTCTCCACTTTGACCCGTTTTCTCCCAAAATTTAAGAAACTGCTAACTGGAACCAATCGTCCCACCAAGTTTCATGCAATATGGTTGAATACTTTTCGAGTTATTGAGTTAGAAATGGCCTTGACCTTGATCTTTCACCTTTTACCCGATCGCCCCAAAATCTAGCAAAATGGTTCCTGTTTGTTTACCAATCGTCCCACCAAGTTTCATGCAATATGGTGCGATACTTTTTGAGTTATAAATGACCTTGACTTTGACCATTGACCGGACCGCTTACAAAATTCTACCATCAGGTCGCTGGACATGGCAACTTGGTTGAACTCTTTATCAGTTAAGCGAATAACATGATGATAAATAAATAAATAAATAATTAAATGCCGATGAAAAAATGACCTTCTCGCATTCTGCGAAGGTAATCAAAGAAACTGCAATAGTGAATAATTCAGTTATTAAAACTGAATAGGATGAATACTAATAAGTAATTTAGTACGTATATAAATTCTCATTAATGTTCAAAATTATCACTATTTATTGTTTAAGGGTTTATTAATTGTTTCTGTGTTTTTTCGGTTATTTTTACCAATTTTTTTACTCTAGTTCCCTAGTAAACATTCCAAAGAAAATGTACAAAAAGTTTCATTTTGGTGTGACAACTATAAGTCAGTGGGTGGGGGGATTGAATACTGGATGGGGGGGGGGTGAAAGATAGGGTGTTCCACAGTAACCCCCCTCCCTGCCAAAATGGGCTTAGTCTCCCATTTATGGTAGTTGGCTCCGTTATTGCTTTGGGAAACCTTTGAGTTCTCTGGCATGGACGAAGAGCTCCCTTTTTTGTTAATATTTTTGATTTTTTTTTGTGTTTTATAATATTAAACTTTCTTTCGTTTTCTCCATTATCTCGGTAACTACAGAAAAATTTATTGGAGCTAATATGTTTAGCTCGAAATTACTAAGATCGTCAAGTAATTTTTTCTTATTTCAATCTCAAATATTTTTTATTAGAAAATAAAAGAAGTTGAAAGATACTTTTTTCAAATGAAATAACTTAATATTTAGATCGAAATTCAAAAAATTTCACTTGATGATCTTAGTAAGGTCGAGCACAACATATTAATTAGCTTCCATATTTTTTCCTGTAGGACCAACCCCCATTGAGTCTATAGACTTTTCGTGGGGGGAGGGTGGGGGGTGCCGGCCCTAAAAACAGGTTTACCAGCACCCACGTGACAGGGGGAGGGGGGCACCAAAATGAAAAATTGACAAGCTCAACTTCAATTCACAAGGCATTTTACGCCTTATGTCAAAATCTCATCTTAATCGGACTAGCATTATTGGTAGCTAGTAAAATCACTGAACGATCCCCTTAATCTCACAAAACGTTAGTCAATAATTGTTTCAAAATTATTCCAAGCATTGTGAAGCGTTCAAGCTTGGGTTGTTTTAAAACTTTTAATCGTTAAATCCGAAATGCAAAGTGTCTTTAAAACTTTATTTGAAAAATTCTAGAAGTACTTCAACAAGTAATCCAAGTGAGATACATGGGTGAGCATAAAAAATATACAGTTTTTAAACAGCATATATGGGCCAAAAAATAGGGTTTCAGACAAACTACAGAATCTTCATATGGAATAGTTATTATAAGTTGATACGTTATGAAAGAACATTGCATGATGAGCATTAAATATGGTCAGTTTTGAAACTCCTCATATACAGTCAATATAACTTCAACAAGTTATAAGAACTACCTGAGTCTAATTTTATACAAATAGCAATAAGAATATGGAATTTAAACTGATAACAATGATACTGGTGGTATAATGATATTTGCATGATAATGATTTTGAAAATATATATTTGAACGATAATGATGTATTGGACGGTACAGAAGAAAGATAAGATAAGTCTTTGAAGATAAGGCATTCCGATATTTTTGCCCTGCGCGAAAGTAGGAGCTAGCCAAAATATGTATATTGAGAAAAAAAACCTTTTTACAATCATTTTCAGTTACTGAGAAAATTTATACAGTAACCGTATAAAAAAATAAGGAATTAAAGGTAAGTTATGAGCTGTCGGCGAGTTCCATATTTCCAACCATATAAGAAATATGCGTATAATTTGACATTTTAACTAGCAAATTAAAATAAGGAGTTAAAATTTTAAATTATATACCTTTTCTTACATGGTTGAAAGTATGAAACCGCCTGGTAACTTGGACCTTACATTCTATAACTATATTATGTTAAGATAATAGATTGAATAATAGTGGGTACCCGTGCAAATTGCACGGTGACGTGCATATATTACTATATATTTTTTCTATTCTATTATTTAGGTACATTACTTATCGTGTTTGTTCATACACATTACATATCCCGTTTTCCATTACATTTAATAAGAATTAGGTACCAGTAAAGAGTAATTTTCTGCCCCGTGACGTCATCAATTTGTGTAGAATACTGTCGTATAGATCATACATTATTATATAAGATAGCTGTATAAAGAACTACATATTACAAACATTATTCAAATAATCACATTATGAAAAATAAAAACAATTAGCTACATCGATCAGTTCGATGCTTGAAATAGAAGAAATAAAATTCACATATATACCTAGGTAGCAGCTGATATTCAATTTATTAAATAAATTAATATAATTATGTAAAATAACTAAAATTCGTTACCAATTTATTATAAATATTTTGAATATAATTTATTTCGAATATTTATTCATATTCCAACCCGTCAATATCAATATTAATTATTATATTTTCAATCGTGCAAAATATGTCATTTATTTTCGTGAGGAAAAATGATAACCAGCGTAGAATTTTATTTTTCATTTTCTAATTTTCGTCATATCTTGAAAAATAATTCGAATTTCGAAAAAGGGTTAACGCAGTCATTTTTGTAGACCAATTTTACAAATTGTAGATATTTTTTTGATTCGATTATTGTAAATTTTATTTTTTTATTTATTTCGTATGTTACCATGTATTTGCCGATTTGAATTAAATCCCTATGTAATCCATTAAAACTTCAAATTCGAATAACTCAAAAACCTGTTCGAATTTCGTAAAACAAATCAATAGCGTTCTGTAGGACCATAGGACGGAGGTTTCCAGAAAATTTCAGCTCATTCTGTTGGATAGTATGTCGAATTAATTCCTATGTATCCCATTATTAATCAAGTGTTAATAATTCGAAAACCCGTTTGAATTTCGAAAAATCCTTTTAACATGTTCAATTCGACACGACTTTCTAAAAAGTTGTAAATTTTGAAGTCTCTAGGTCTAACCGTTTGTGAGTAATATTGCTCCAAGTAACACACATACATACATACACACACACAGACAGATCTAGCGTATTATATTATAGAGATTATACTATTATGAGAGAAAAATTGTCTGTCGGAAGTCATTGATGATTAGAATGTAGAAGGTCAAAATTTGAAAAGAAAATAGTTTACTATCAAGATCAAGAAATTAAAAGGAAAAAATATCATATGTTTGTGTAACATTTTTCTATTTTTTCATTGAAATAAAAGTAAAAAAAATTTTGGGACAAAAAAAGGAGAAAAATTTCTATATTTTGAAAATATAATATCAAAAAATTTATACAGTAAGACTCATGAATAATGGAATATAAAATATATAAAACTATCCTAAATTATGGACGCAGTTTATCGAAAACAAAATTTATAGATTTTTATTTTAGAAGAAATGAATTTTAGTATAAAATCTTTTGTAATCTTTTTTATAGATTTATTTTATAACATAAAATATATCCTAATAAAATAAACTTAAGGTATGATATGGATGTGTTAATTTAAAAAAAGTTACGTGAAAATTAGAAATTATTATAGAAAAGAGGGGAAAAGTCAATCTTTTCTTTTCGAAAAAAATGTTTTCTTCTACCTTATATTGCATAAAGTATGCTCTTTTGTACAAAAAAAGAATTTACGGTAGTATTTACATTATTTACAGAATACAATTTTTTTCGGACTGCTCTATATTTGAAGTACTTTACATATCTAAATATACATCATTATGAAATAACTATTATATACATATTATTATTTTCTAAATGCAACCTAATTTTCTGGCTCATTTGCTGGCTCATTTACTCGCTCTAGTTTCTTACCGACACAGTGTAGAATGAACCTCTTCAAGTAGTAGTCTGATTAACACTATAACCATTTGGTTGCCATTAGCACTAAGGTATTGCAAATGGCGAATCAATGAGCATGACAATCGTGTCCAGATGTCACACACATTGACATTGGAGATCTCGAAATCCTCTAAAAGAAATAGAAAAATTATAAAAATTGTTGAATCTGACTTTAAAATTGAACCAGTTTCCTCTTACTTCCAATTAATGACAGCCCAACAGATAAGAGGACTTGAAATATGCCCAGGTTTTCTGGGATACCCTGTATAACAATGAATGATCACGCCTTTTTATCATCAAAAAGCGGTATGTAAAACTTTAAATTGGTTCCTAAAGTTTAATACGAATAAACTTCTTCTGCTGTGTAATTACTTCAAGTCTTAAAATGAACACTGAATCAATATTGATATGTTCCACCTATAGATTCCTCGTGTCTCTTGGCATACATAAGATAACGATAAAATAAAAATATGAAATATCCATAGACAATGTTAGTAGAAGCACTAAATCAATTATAAACATTAGTAGCTAACATATATTATTTGAATAATTAACATGAATTTTCGATACATAAGCAATCCTCTGCATTAAAATAGTCGATATTGATGCAGGATTAATTATGTTAGTTTGAAAATTGACTGTTTTTTTTTTAAATAACCACAGTTCTCCCCGGGTTCAGTCTGTTTTGTTAAAATTGCGTTCGCGTGACTGAAAAGAGCGTCTACCATGTAAGAAATTGGGAATATCATAATTACCCAAGAAACCTCAATTGTTGCTTCTTATAGCATCAATCGACCCCTTTTAATCCATTTGTGTTTATCGACTACTTTTGGGACCAATGGATTACAGTACTACATTTATATAATATAATTAGAGTTGAGCTACATTTTGAATTAATTAAGTATCTGAGAAAACCATCACCCCAAATTAGATCATTATACAATTACTCTATGAACCTTTTTATTATGCCTAGAGATTCTAGCAATTATTATAATGTAAGTGTAGGAGACATTTTAAGGATCGATAGCCAGGTAACGAATATAGACTAATTAACATTCCATAATTACTTCAACTTAAATCACTTAGTCAAATATCTTCAACTCTTGTAATTTCTTTCAATGTTTACTTCTTGTTCAATTAAAATATTATAATCAGTAGTAATCTATTTTCATTTTCTTGCAGTTTATTGATCAAATTTGCTGAGAAAGAAGTAATTTATATACAAGAAATATCGGATCAAATTCACCCCAGTGAATTTTTGAATGTATCTATGCTACGGCGTTCAACATGTCTTGACTGCAATCAAATCAAAAAAATTCTTTTACTACGGTGTTCAGAGAAACGAAAAAAGTGGACAAATCAACATTCCAAACTGAAATTCTACCTCTACTTGGTGAAGATCCACTTCGGCGATTGAATGGATGAAGCAAAGTCAAATATCTAGTTAAAATGATAGCAATATTGGGAAATAATAATAAAATGTTACCCAATATAAGGAAATCGTAACTAACATATGAATATATAATAATCATTATAATTAAATAAAATCATTATATGGAAATAAGGATACTTTAAGGACCCCAAATTTTCAAACTATAACCCAAGTGTAGTTTAAGGACCCCAGATTGTGCTGAGGTCCTTAAACTACACTTAATCCGATATATAACTATCTTTTATTTTAATTCACAGTCATCTAATATTATAGTAATTAACTTTAAATTTTTTTATTTTAGTTTTAAAATTATCATTATATTAACTTTCGAATTTGAATAAATGCTTTGAGTTTTTTTTTGTACTTTATCTTGTTTATTATTTTCTCAATAAGCTACATTTAGTAATAATTGCTGGTTGAATGAAAGATACATGATTTTGTAATTAATTTTAATAAAAACAATATTCCATTCATTCTGAGTATTCGATCCATTTCCTACAAAAATATGAAAATTTTGGGAGAAAAGAAGTTATCAAATATCACGAATAGGATATCTCTGAGTTATCAGGTTACCTATTAAAATTCTAGAAGCTACTACACACAGAGAAAGGATTAGTTGAATCAAATCAAATTTGATTTGTTTTGACTCATATGAATGGGTTATTTTTGCGCCTACCTACGTGGTGAGTTGCAGGTACTACTTAAAAGTAGTTAAATTGACGTAGGTTAAAACAAAACAGTCGTTTTGATTCACTCCTAATCTTAAAAAAAGTTGCGCCAACTCGCATAGTAAGTTAATTTATACACCAGATACATTGGATTAACAGTCTTTGTGAGTTTCTACAATACCTCCGTCATAGTTGTTTCAACATACTTTAAAATTGTCAAAAAAGTAACTTTTAACTCTCATAGTAAGTTGATTCAATCTGTAAAATGAATTGAATTAACTAATGTTTGATGACACCTCACGTCATAGTTGTTTTAACACACGTGAAAACATGAATAATGTCCAACCAACTCACGTAATAAATTGATTCAAAGCATAAATTCGTGACCCATTAGATATGAGTAAACTTTTTTAGAAGTAAAGAAATAAGTAAAACTGCCATATCTGTACATATAGATTATTAACACATTCTATTTTTTGTTAGCTATTTTCGCCATTTTGACTACCAATATCTTGGTAATTCTGGAACAAATTCTTTTTCTTTTCGTTAATAGCTTTTGTCGCTAAAGTGGGGGGTAGCTAAACTTTTGACGCTAAATAAAACAAGTCATTAAAGTTGGATTTTTTCTGCAGCAATTAGTAACACGTGCAAATGTGCACGTAGTAACACGCATGTAAACTTTTATTATAAATGGTATTCGTGATACTTGCACTGAAAAAGTTTTGACACATGCAAATTAGGATCGGACGGGGTATCACTGTGCATACCGTTTTTATGGGGTATCACTCCGCACCTCTTATAATTATAAAAACTACTTGTGCTAGCCTAAATCTGATTGCACCATAATTTCAAGCATCTTCTTTACTCCCATAAACTTCATGACGCACCATTATCCTATTAGTATTTCTAGAGCTAACATTAACAGTTATATTATGTCAAATTTTCAATTTCTCATTTATAACGGGTTTCCCGCTACAACTGTGCGCAGCGATGCCCCAGATAATTTAGAGGTAGCGGGGTATCACTGCTAATCATTAATAACCTTATTTGTATGTACATAAATATAAAAAATATGAGATTTTAGCTCTCAATCAAGACATAAATATTGAATGGGGGTATTAAGATAGGGAGAGAGGCTATTTAGGTGGGGGTAAGAGGTTATTGAATTAAAATATTAATTAACAATAAACCTACAATCGTATCATGTTACTTGATATGAATAGTTAACTAGTTACGTAAAATTTAAGTGTTAAATTTGTTGCAGATTCATTGAATACGTGTTTAAAGATAAGGGACAATTATATTGGGGAGAGGGCATTAGAGAGGGAAACACAGACATTTTATATGGAAACAGGGGGAATTAGATGGGGGAGAAGTGGAAATGGATGGAGTAGAGGAGGATTTAAATGGAAAGAGAGGAAGATTTCGATGAGTGAAGAGGGTGTTTTAAATTGGAGCAGAATGGAATTTAGATAGGAAGAGAGGGGATTTAGATGGGAGGAGAGGGGCATTTAGATGAGTAAAGAAGGAGGTTTACATAGGGGGTGGAAAGAGTATTAAAATGGGGAGAGGAGGGATTTAGGTGGGGGAGAGAAGTGTTGAATTTATGCAATGCGTAGTAATACCTCTTCATGTGCGCAGTAATACCCCTTCATGTGCTTAGTGATACCCCGATACACCGAATAAAAAATGTGCTCGAAAAATTGTCAATAAGTATTTTATTTATTTAGGTATTATTTCGAAACTGGTTGAGAACCATCCTCATTCATGATAATTTCATCACGAGAAAAAGAGTTTTTCTAGTTCATTTAGTTTTTAAGTAAAAACAGAGTTTGCGGGATTTTGCGCAGTGATACCCCGTCCAACGGGTCGGACGGGGTATCACTGCGCATACCCTTTTTATGGGGTATCACTCCGCTCCCCTTATAATTTAAAAACCACTTGTTTTAGCTTAAATCTGATTGAACCATCATTTCAAGCATCTTCTTTTCTCCCATAAACATCAAGAAGCACTATTATCCTATTAGTATTTCTAGAGTTAAGTCACGATGTATGTAGTGCTCTCAGAACGATATGAAAAAAGTTTGCGCTTGGGATTTTTAAATCCCGCTAACTCTCCAATAACTCTACTACCAAGATTTATAGATTCATATTGTTTTAACATGTTAGCACAAATAATAACAGTTACTTTATGTCAAATTTTAAACTTCTCAGTTTTAACGGTTTTCCTGCCACAACCGTGCGCAGTCATACCCCAGATAATTTAGAGGTTGAGGGGTATCACTTCGCATCATTAATAACTATATTTGTATGAAAATAAATATGAAAATTATGAGTTTTTAGCTCTTAATAAAGGCATAAATATTAAATAAGGTGTTATTTAATTATAAATTTGATTAGCAATAAACTTACGATCGTATATAGTAGCTATGCAACTTGATGTGGGGTATTAAAATAGGAAGAGGGGTATTTAGGGGGGAGGGATGTGTGAGAGGTTATTCAATTAAATATTGATTAACAATCAACGTACGATCGTATTATATTACTTGATATTAGTAGTAACTAGTTGCGTAAAATTTAAGTATTAAATTTTTTGCAGATTCATTAAATATGTGTTTAAAAAGCAAGGGACAAGTAGATTAGGGAGAGGGCATGTAGAGAGGGAAACACAGACATTTAGATGAGAAGGAAGAGGATTTAGATATGGGAGAGGAGGAAATAGAAATGGGAGAGAGGGAAATAGATGGGGAATAGGTGGATTTATATGGGAAGAGAGGGAGATTTCGATAAGGAGAGAGTGCGATTAAAATGGTAGGAGAGGGGGATTTAAATGGGAAGAGAGGGGGATTAAGATGGGAGGAGAGGGATATTTAGATGGGGAAAGAAGAGGGTACAGATAGGGGGGAGGAGGGGCATTAAAATTGTGACAGGAGTTATTTAAGTTGGGGAGAGAAGTGCTGTATTTATGAAGTGCGCAGTAATACCCCTTCATGTGCGCAGTGATACCCCGATGCACTCACTAAAAGTTAGGTAAGAAAATTACCAATAAGTATTTTATTTATTTAGCTATTATTTCGAAACAGGTTGAGAACCATCCTCATTCATGACCATTTCATCACGAGAAAAATGGTTTCTCTAATACCTTTAGTTTTCGAGTAAAAACAGAGTTTGCGGGATTGTGCGCAGTGATACCCTGTCCGACCCTATAGAGAATGAAATGAGTTTTATCAATATTAGTAGCGATCTCATTTGCAACAAACCATTGGCAATTCACTGCAAGTGTCTGTTTATGACCACATGAGCATCAGCAAGCTCATGAAGCAATCTACAACATACAGAAAAATCGTCAGCAAATAATATGAATGGGAAAATCTGTGCGGAGCGAAGAAGATCGTTGATGAGCAATAAGAATGATATGGGAACTAGATTTTTAACATGAGGAACAGTCCGAACAGAATGAGTTAGGATATAAGCATTTGAATAAGCCCAATTGGTATTAACAAACTGTTTCCTGTTTGACAAGTAGGATTTAAATTATTCAGACTCGTTCCACGTAGGTATACCATAAAATTCCAGCTTATCCAAGGAAATATCATGATCAATAGAGTTGATTTTTTTTTACTCTAAATACTATGAGAAAACTATATCATTGTGTTTATAGCATCATCCAGATAGCTGGTACTACCGCTAGAGTAGTGCTCCTTCCAACTTTAAACCCATACTGACAATAACTTAATATTTTCCTACTCTCGAAATTATCATATAACTTAGCATGCACAGAAATCGGACTATAATGACTCATACTCTTCAAATTGCTCACTTTCAGATTGTCACCGTCGTTCTTCCATTTTTCAGTGCTTGATATCGAAGTCGGTCGATCAAATCAAATTCACCTCACAATCTGCAATGATATTAAATATTAAAAAAGGTTAATACTCAATAACCTATATGACACCTTAGCCGATAAAAAATTACAAAAAGCTGTTCAGTTTTTCAATAGGAAGGAATTAAGTGGCTGAGAAGATCTTTTCAATGTACCTTATAGTGGATATTTAATAAACTTAAATTTTTGTAGTAAACCATAGTTTGCTTAAAAAATTGTCCTATTTTCGGCGAATTTGTCACACGGCGATTGTGTCGTTCGGCGAAAGTGTTTTCAGCGAATGTGTGTTCGGTGAATGTGTGTTCGGCGAATGTGTTTTCGGCGAATTGACCTAGAACCCATGAAATGATCATCTCAAAAACTATCTTCATTTTAGATGTCTACGAACTGTAATAACATCGAGACATGTCTCTCAATTATTACAGCTTTTATAAAAGCTGGGCCTGCCTATAAATGAACGAAAATTCGGTGGAGATGATGATTTTGAGAGCAAGCATATGAAAAAAAAAAAACAATATTCTTATTATTTTAATCATCATTTGATTTGTCATTTTCTCTTATAATATCTATCATAATTCAATATTAATAACTTTATATCTTTCAATAAATATATCATTATGCTATTAGATAACGAGTTATTTCAATTAGGAAAATAATACAATAATTTTAATACACTACTTATTAATACATTAGGTTATGCAAATTAGCTACTGTAAATTTAAAAAAAGATTGATTTGATGGCGCTAAAGTGTAAACATATTTCCAGACCGCAGAAAGTTTTATCTTTTCATCTTACTAAACATTATCAGCTAATTACTAAGTTCATTAGGTATTATAAAATATCTCAACAAAAATCTTCATATGGGGTAGGATCCAAGTCTGTCAGCAGTTTTCCATCAGCGCATGTAGGTGTAGGATCTCCAGCGTGTGTCACTTTCGCCATGTATTCAGGGTTTAGAATAATCCAGGCCAAGTCACAACTGCAGTCCAGTGGATTGCCTGGGAAAATAGAAGATTATCTAATATTGAGAGTAAAAACTTGATTATTTTATAAAGATATATACAGGAAATGATTTAGTTATAGTTGAAGTTACTATTCAATTCATTTATATTTTTTGGGTCAATTCAAATGTCTCCTCTATAACGGGACTCTATTTTAAATATTTGATTTATCATATTTAAATAAACTTAATAACAATATTCTCCTATTTAGCGTGAAATTAATGATCTTATTTAAATTATCGAATCTCAAACGATATCTTCGAAATATAAACACGCCACTCTTCAAATACTGCGAATTAGGTTAAACCCTCGTAATGAAAGGTGGGAAAGATAAAACTTATAAAAAAATTACCGTAAATTCTCAGTTTATCAATGTAAGGCATCAGCAATCCGAAGACTGATTCATCAATCGTCTTCAGGAGGTTGTCATGAAAGGAAAAGTTCAATGAATCCAGTGCTGTGGAAGAGAAAACAGACACTATTGTGTAAATACTATAACAAAATCTGTTAACCTTTAAAATAAAGTAAATTTTATTCATTTCTACTAATCCAATATGGAGACAACTTTAATTAAGATGAAACGTTTTATCCATTCATTATCTAATTATTTATTAACTTATTTATTAAGCGAATGCTCCGTCTCCAATATGTCTTCAATCCATTATCGAGTAAACTATAATAATATCCATTGCTCGTTATGGGAATGACGCCCCTTGCCAGAGTCTTGATGTTATTGTCTTGTAAATATATGTAAGTACCTCGGGTTTGGAATCTCATCGAAAGTTCCTATAAGAAAAAATGAAGTTAGTAAAGTACATTTTAATTTAGAATTCTAATATATCTTCAAGAAATTCTTGTTTCCTCTATCTTCAGATCATGTTGAAATAATTTACTGGAGTAGCTTTCTAGTATTCATGAGCTTTCCTAGCTATACATACAGAAATATTTTTTTTACCAATTCTTATATTTTATATAACAAATGTACATAGCGAAAAAATATTATTTTATTTAAGATAAGTATTAAAGTATATATCCTAACTAATTTAGTTGACCGTATCAAATATATATGCATGCATTTGAATATAATCCTAAACCCATTATATTACAGCAAAACCTCGTAGTAGACCAAAGTTACGTTCGAAGTTTGTTTGGTCTAGTAAGAAACTCACTTTATTAGTTTCCTAGTAGCTAGACCAAAATCGTTTTCTCTAAAAGTAAAGCGGTGACTTGAATATTTCCATAGCTCTATTTGTTTATTACAAATTTAATGCCAAATTAATAGTGACTAACATACCAATTGTGATGGGAAACAAATTTAGAAACAGTATGATTTTTGTTATTTCAATTAAAATTAATATAATATTTTTTCAGATTAAAGTATCATTTTATGAAATTAGAATAGTCTTCACTGTATCTAGTTTTCTATAATTTTTCACAAAAGTATTTTTTAACACAGACTCTACCATTAAATTTGAAACCGTTTCTGCCTTATGTTTTATCATAAAAAACAGCATAAATAAATAGAATAGATCATTCAAATTAGAGAATTATCTTTAAAACAGCAGTGAAACTATTACTCCAAGTCCTTGTAATGTTTACACTAGAATAACTGTCAGGTGACAAAATATGTGATTTGTCTAGTAAGAGGTTTTTTCCAGTACAGTTTCAAAAATTTCTTGGTCTAATAGGAGGTTTGTCTACTAGGAGGCTGGTCTACTACGAGGTTTTCTGTAATTGAAATAATTACCTGGAGTTATTTGAGATATTTATGTATTGTCGAGTACAAGATTATATAAACTATTACTTTTAATAACAGGAATCGATACCAGATTAGAATGTGCATTACGAAAATAGGTTATCTTGTCACTAAGTTGAGTAGATGGGGAAGGAAAGTGCTGATATCTGTGCATTGAATAAATCAACGTATTCCAAATCTGAATTGGAGCAGGATTCATAGAACACATCACTGACTACTACCAGTGATGGGAATGATCCACAACACAGAACGTAGCGTATGAACTTCACACCTCCGCAGGTGAAGTCAAGAGACGTTAGGACTGAGGAGGAAAATAGTTTAAAATCGTAGAAATCCTTCACTGGAAATTTCTTCGTAAAGATGTTGGCGAGTTCTTCGTCTGACGTTATGTCCGTACAGTCCAGAGTTAGTTGGCTAGAGTCTGAATCGTAACTACAGACACACGGGGCAATTTCTGCTTCATTCGGACATGGGAAAGAGCGGGGTTCTTCTAGAAAGGTTCCATTACTGTGAAATTCAGTTAAGGTTTCACCGGCACTGAGAGAAATAATACTTGACAGAGCAAGTAACTGAATAATGAGGATAAACATTGTGAATGTACTTCTGTCGTCTGATAGAGCAATGGTGCTGTCTTTTTTACGCTTTATCGAAGAGCAGGTTGTTCCTTTCTCACGGTTGCACGACAAAAATTATTATATTATGCATCAAAAAATATTTTCTTTGAAATAATTTTGTATGATTAATTTGTTTTTTCCAACATAATGTTACGGGACGGGAGAGTTTCCTGCTTATCCCACCCTAAAACTCCCTGGAACTAGGATGACTCCAAATAATTATTTTGCAGTGATCTCTGTTGCTCAAACGTAGGGATAAATTAATAGAACAAATGGTTACGAACACTTTATTAACATTTCTAATTTTGAAAATATACATAATCAACACTCATGCCGATAAGGCATGAGTGTTGCATACAATACATGCATTTTTCATATCACTAGAATAAATAGAAGTTAAATATGATGTATAAGTAGACTATTTATATAGTACAATAAAATAAGATATTAAATTTTTGTTCATTTCCAATTAGTTGGAAGTGAATTAAGAGGCGCTACCTATACTTAGATTGAAATAAATGACTAGAACATTAAATAATATCAAAAATTTATGGGTTCATGTTTTTAATAGACCTAACATGAGTGTTAGGATTGACGTCGTTCGGTATAGGCTTCACATTAATTAATTTATTTATCTATTTAAGCCGGCACTTCATATTGTTCAGTAGGGTTCATATTTTTCAGTATGGTTCATATTGTTAGGTAGCTTTCATACTGTTCAGTAGGGTTCATATTTTTCAGTATGGTTCATATTGTTCGGTAGCTTTCATACTGTTCGGTAGGTTGCATATTGGTCAGTAGGGTTCATATTTTTCAGTATGGTTCATATTGTTAGGTAGCTTTCATACTGTTCAGTAGGGTTCATATTTTTCAGTATGGTTCATATTGTTCGGTAACTTTCATACTGTTCGGTAGGTTGCATATTGGTCAGTAGGGTTCATATTTTTCAGTATGGTTCATATTGTTCGGTAACTTTCATACTGTTCGGTAGGTTGCATATTGGTCAGTAGGGTTCATATTTTTCAGTATGGTTCATATTGTTCGGTAACTTTCATACTGTTCGGTAGGTTGCATATTGGTCAGTAGGGTTCATATTTTTCGGTATGGTTCACATAATAATGTGACACATAATAATGTGACACATGATTTGTGACACATGATTATGTGATAATTACTCATTTATACAATATGAAAATATAATTAATATTATTTAATGATATATTCAAAATCCTGGAATTTGAACTTACACTTTAATCGTCCAGCAGACTAGGGGTAAACTCCCAGTTATTGACCAGATCCACATTTTCATTCATGTAAAAAAATTTCAAGATATTTTATTTTTCCTAAGACCGAAAATGTGGAACAGGTCGGTAACTTGGGACATACCGTAATGACAGTTCAGCATATGTTTGATAGCTAAAGTGTTTGCAGTAATTATATCATTTATATGCATATTGTAACCAAATATGAGACTATGGATTATTTTACAAGCAAGATGTTATAAGAATATTACGTGGCTGGAAAATTCCCCAATGGAAAATTCCCTCGTAGAAAATTCCACAGGGTAAATTCCAGTATGGAGCAACTTCCACCATGGAAAATTCTTTAGTCTAAGGTAAATTCTACCGTGTAGAATTGCTCAATCTTAATCTTAGTTATATTGACGAAAAAAAATGAAAAAAAAGGAAGAGTGGATTTTTAATGATTAATAACAAGAAATACATATTATAGAAGGTGCTGGAAGTGTCCTCCATTTTGCTGCACGTACAAAGAGATTTGCCCGCATCTAAACATTAAGTGCTACACTCTGAAGGACATTCTCGCGATGTTCTTCTGAAAATCTCTTCACAACCATGATAAGTTCGTCCACTGTAGTTGATTTTGCAGAATATACTTTTCTTTAAGGCCCAATAATAAAAATCCAAAGGATTCAAATTGGAGAATGCGCGGGCCACGCAATCTGTGTCCCACGGCTGATGGCTCTGCCTTCAAACTTGTTCAACAGGAATTCTTTGGCTGCAGTGGTGCAATGGGCAGGCTATGGAAAAATATCAATAATGTTGAAACACACTGTCGTTCATGTGCTACAAGAGAAGGTTTATGGTGGATGCAGGACGATGCTCCTGCCCTTTCGCAGAACGACCCTCTTCAAGAAAAGAAAAATAGGCATCTCAAACATTGCATGTCGCACTAAACAGTTCAACACCGTAAATATAATAAAATATTATATGTTGCATTTTATTGTTAACAGGTATAACAAATTTCCCGTTGCTCTGGTGTCGAATTTTGTTTACGTGGAAACTGTGAACCTACTTTTGGACCACCTATAATTTGTCTTAGAACATTAATATTTTTATTTTTGAGTGAGGTTTGCACATTTGAACAATTAGTAAATATATAATACTTCGTGACCAAACATTTGTGGAGAAAAACGTGTTAAACATTAAACTAAATTCTAACTAGTAATACAATTTTTATTTGTTACTAGAATAATTCTACAAAACTACTTCTACAAAAAAAGAACACTAGAAAGTGAATTAAAATTGATGACTTAACGAAGATAGAGATTAGATATAACAATAGTAATTATGTATAAATTGAATATATACAGTATGGGCCTCAAAATGTTTCTGCTTTTTCAATTACTTGTAAATCGTTAGCCAATGAACGAAAAAATTATATCTTGGTCTCTTTTTCTCCACCTCTTATTGTAATATATTAACAGGTAAAAACAATTTTGAACTGATTGACATAGTTTAAGGTGACCGTCCCCAGATTTTGAAAACATTTTTATTAATGAAGTTATGGTTCTGAAACTCTGTACGTAAATATTAAATGGAATTCTAAGACATTTTTGTTCATGACATTTTTTTGATTAGACCCATAGAAAACGAGTTATTCGAATTTCGAATAAATTCCAAAAAACCTATGGCTTTTTTTTGGTTGAAACTACGACTTTGCGTTTTGTTGCATTCGATTCTCCATAAAATTACCTACAACATTACGGCATACGATTTTTGATTTTCAAATGGGTTTTCGAAATTTCGTATTTTGCATGAAAAGTCAAAAAATGTATAAAAAATAAAAATATGTCGGGAAAAATTTTCGACAAAAAATTCGAGAATTGAAAATCGTATGCCGTAATGTTGTAGGTAATTTTATGGAGTATCGAATGCAAAAAACCGCAATGCTCTAGCTTCAAATTTGTAAAAACCATAGGGTTTTGAATTACAAGATTTGTAGATCTCTGAATTAGTATGAATTTCCTTTCAAAGTTTGATGATCTGACACGCTGCAACCATCCGCTGCAAAGGTTTGTGGGTAACTGAGGAATCTTTCTTTGCATTCATTGGTGTGGGCATCAAGGTACATAGACTATAACAGGTTAAACTAATAGAAATAGTACAAAATGTTACTAAGAGCTGAGTCTACAAATTCTTTATATGAAAACCTATTCTTTAGATTAAGACCTATGAAACCTATGTTACAAATAATTGATACTTTACATTGTTTAATTCTTATTTTTTTATTTCAATATTAGGTTTGTTCTTATTTTAGGCTTTTAGCTACAGTAATTAAAGCGGACGAAAATGTTGACCAGTAATCAACTGACAACGACGTGAATAGTAGTTAGCTTTTTGTTCTTTTAACAGTGGTATTAACCATTTCTTTGAAATATTTTTTATACCATTCGATAGATTATTAAATTCTAAAGAATTCTATTCTGACTCACGCCCGAGTTTAATCTATCGTTTAAGAGATATTCAAGAAGAAAGACAGAAATTGTTCCTTCCATTGCTAATTGTCGTAGTGAATAGCAGTTAGTTTTTGTTGGTTTTGCAGTGATAATAACCATTTCATTGAAATATTTTTTTATACCATTCGATAGATTATTAAATTCTAAAGAATTCTATTTTGCCTCACGCGCTAGTTTAATCTACCGTTTAAGAGATATTCAGGAAGGAAGACAGAAAATGTTGTTTTCTCAATGGCAATTTTTTCCCTATTCGTTTAACCTGTTATAGTCTATGAATCTTGGTGGGCATGTTATAGTGGTAGGTTAGATACCAGATATAGCTATATAATTAATTATTACGAATTATAATTCACTGAGAGATGGTTTTTAGAGTATATATTGACTCCCTAACCTCCGGCCCACTTTTCCCTCTCTCCCTCTCCCCAGGGGGTTGGAGTTACACGAGAATGTCAAATTTAATGACAGCTACTTATTTGGATGAGAATTGCCTTCAATCTCCATTGCTAAAATTGTAGAAATGAGAATATAATCAAACTACTAAATCGATAGAGTTCATTTTGAGATATAATGCTGATTCCCCAAATTAATACCAGATACCAAAGCCATGTTTCTGTTATTCACAGTTCATATACCACGAAATACTCTTTTTTTGTGGTGTCTCTGCTACAGAAGCTGTAGCTCCACCCAGTAGCGGTGTAGAGCTCTTCATGTAGCACTTGAATAACTGTCCAGCTAGAATGAAGATATACGGTAATTAGTGCTATTTGATAATTGACTTATACATACAAGGATCAAAATTATTTGGATCACACATCCATGTTGATCACGCTAATATTAATCTAACTATTATGTAGTTGAAATCATTTGCTCTGCAAGAATAAGCTATGAAATATAGCTTCTGGTCTAATATATTTATTCATTGACTTAAATTTTTAATTTTAAGTGAATGTGAGAAGCGACAGACAAAATGGAGTTGAAAATGGATATTTTTCTTGAATGAAGGAATATATTCTGAACATCTGATGACTACATCGAATAATCTTAATAGTACGAGTATTCTTATAGATCTCAAAAATAGAATAATAAGTTAGTTTTGTCGTGGATTTTAGGGTTCTAGGACAACTCGCCGCCTGACAATTCGCCGCCGGACAACTCGCCGCGGACAATTCACCGTGAGGACAATTCGCCGCTAGGACAACTGGCCGCTAGGACAATTCGCCGCGTGATTTATGTTTTGTCGGCGTATACATACTTACACATATATTTAAAAATATTATCAATTTGAACAAAGACTGACGTAAAACACTAGTTGACCAATTTCATTATTTCAATTAATTAGTTTCTTTTGTTATATCTGCGAGATTATTTCAGGCCGCAAAAAATATTAGAGCCATTAATATAAATTTAGAAGCATTTAAGGTCTGCTTTGAAACGAAGGGCATTCTAATTGACGTCAAAAGGAAATTAAATACAAGGGACAGGAAGAAGAAGTCAGAAAGCAAAGTGACTCCTTGAACAAAGGCACCAACCACCAGTCCGTGACAAGCTCATGGATGCAGAAAAGCTACTTCGGGGATGCAATCAATTACAAAGGAATGATATGAAAAGGAACACAAGCACAGGTGACTGCTCTGACGAATAGAAGAGGAAAATTAAGAGGTGTTAGTAAATGTAACTTATTAGCCTACCTAAAGTTACATTTTGCATGCAGCGATTGTTAATTACGATCATCGCCTAGTGATTATCGCTGAGAACTAGTTCAATGCTATTCCTATGGAGCTGTTTTGGAACAAGCGCCGAGCTATATTTCAATGTATTCCTATTGCTGGACGATCATCGCAGAGCGATGATCGCAACAATCGCTGCATGCAAAACGTACCTTTACACAAAAATCTAAGACTTCGTAGTTAAATAACCTTTATTTAAACTAACCCTATAAACAACGTATATCGATTCGATTTCTTTTGGATTGCCTGGAATATCGAAACGATGGATTGTTCCATCAAATCGACAGACTGTTGTTTGTAGGGAATGTACTAGTTCTAAACTGAAGTAATTTTTATAAGTCACTAAACGTATCAAGAAGACACCTGAACTTGTTTTCTTTCCAATAGCAAATTATTTTTAGTAAAATACTTTTGATTAATTTACAACACGCACCTTATATTTAAAATATTTTTTATAAATAAATGGTGTATACGGTGGTAAAACATATATCACGCGGCGAGTTGTTTTGGCGGCGAATTGTCCTAGCGGCGAATTGTCCTAGCGGCGAGTTGTCCTCACGGCGAATTGTCCGGCGGCGAGTTGTCCGGTCACCGGATTTTAGATACTGTATGTGGGATATTAACTCAATTTTTCGGTTGCAGCAAAGTCACGTAATGATATATATTTGGTATTAATACTTGGGACGAAGAAAAATCAGTTCATTGATGGGAAACCGAGGTCAACGCACAAATATTCCTTGAGATGTAAGATGAGATTCTACATAATCAGGGGAAAGGTAAATTTTTCAATACATATTAATCCGTTTTGAAAACAAATTTGATATATTTTAATACATACATTTGAAAACGCAGGTAAACCCTTGCATGTCACTAGTTCCTCACATAATGTAAAAGCATTCAAGTAGTTATCCATAGGATTACTAATTATGTCATTGCCCCTCAAATTCGTATCCTCTAGCTCCGTGAAGTAGCAGTCTGAAAAGAGAAGAAAATATTTAAATAAAATAAAAAAAATATTGGAATAGAAGGTGATAGAAACTAACATAAAAATAGATTCAACTATATTTAAATTACAAGAAACATTAATATGATAACTTTCCATAAGAATATGCAACTTAATTAGATAGTAGAACAAATTCTATTATGATATTAACTCATTTAATTACAGATATTTATGAAAGTTAGAGTTGTTAAATCCCTATTACTGTAAATAGTAACGTGTTTCCATTCAATTTATTTACTTGTATTTGAGTATACCTTCATTAAATATTTCTCGTATAACTGGAAACCAGCCATTCGATCAGCTTTAAAATTTTCCATATCAAAAGCAAAATGGCCAATAGTTTCCTAATACAAAAAAGAAACTAATTTTGATAAATTGAAATTTTCTGTAAGATCTCTTTTAATATTGCTTAATTATGTTTCTGATAGAAAATTTATTATAACATTAGATAATATACATGTGAATTTATACCTTATGTAAATTTTAAGATTGAAAAATTCAGCTTATGAAAATGTAACTGAATTGAACAGTGTTGAATTCATCGAAGGATACCGCTACAATTAGATTGGTTTCCGTATACGAAACATGTTACTCAATTTGATTCAGTTTTCTATTCACTAACTTTGTTTTCCCGTTTGATATGTCTGTAGAGCCCATGAGTTTCGACTGCAGATGAACATGGTGTTCTGAGGGACGAGGCTGTTGTCTAGGTTCAAGTGGCCCGAGACATCCATTGAAGCAGTGTATTTCACACAAACCTCTCCAGCACCACAACGACTCACTGAGCAAATATCCTGACCAAAATAATCAATATGATATATAATTATAAATAGATTTATTAAAAAAAGAATTTTTATAATGAATTAATAATAATATACAGGCATCCCCCTCTTTAGCTACAAAATCACGACTAAGTTTAGTTACCAAACGGTAACTAAAGCGAATAAAGGTAACAAGAAATTTATAATTGTCACTCCTTGATAACATATATCATTTTCTGTGAGTTATGGAAAGAAAATTTGTTTTAGATTTATTAGAGTACTTCCTATATAAGCATATTAATAATAATATACAGTCTTTCATTGTTTGTGACTGTGATGAAATTTTTTTAAGTCGTACGTATATTAAATGTTTTAGAATCCATCCATAGCTTAACTCTCACTCAGTATAGGTTAGTAATTAAAAGATACTTAGATTTCTAAAATTATTGTGCTACATTTCAAACCGCAATTTTATGCTCTATGAAATATTTTTGGTAGTAGGGTACTAAGTTCCAAGTTATCGGTTGGTGCTACAATTTCGGACACGTCAGAAAAGAAAATAGTATAATTATTACTTAACTTCTATTCTAATTGGTATCATGGATACCAATTAAAATAAAAGTTAATTAATGATTTTTATATAAAGATTTTCACGTGTTCGAAAATATGGAACCGTGCAATAACACGGAACTAACCCTAAAATAGGACATGTTGAATTTCTGAACCAATTACTTCTAATAACCTCATATGGATTATAATTTTGATGTTTTTTTCAGTTACCGTGAGATAATCACAAAAATTTTCTCCGTTTTCTATGCGTACGAACGGTTCTTATTTCGAAACATGACTCGAAATAAGTACCACTTTTACTAAAGCGAGTTGTACTTAAAGCGAGGCCTGCCTGTATATTATTATATATGTATTCATAAAAATATAAACATCTGTTTGATAAAAAAATATACCAAAATATTAATACCGTTTAGGTTGCAAATTTAGGTTATATTGAGCAATTCAAAAAGTATATACAATATACAGTATAACTCTTCTGTAGTGTAGTCCTCTACAGTGAATGTATATTTCTGGGTAAGAAAACTATTCCGTTAATATAGTGAACAGATTTCCCTTAGTCTGTGATGAACAGCATCAGTTTTAGAAAACAAATTGTCATTTTATGGCAGACTAAAGGAAATTTGTTAACTATACGGGATAATTATCTTATTCAGGACTCTGCATTCACTATAGAGGAGTTCTACAGTATAAAAGAAACAGCACAATAATATACAATTAGATAAGAGTAATTACTCAATCGCCTCACGAACATAGGTCCCAAATAGGAAGGAGCAATGCCCTCTGTAATATTATATTACAGAGGGCATTGAAGGAGGCATTACGAACAGAAAGTCAAATATAGAGCAGCGTAAAAGTGCGGTGATTAAGTACTCATCCCAGTTGTATGTTCCTTTTCCTTTTTACCTTTGGTTGTTTTAAAACTTCAATCGTTAGATCTCAAATTTAAAGTGTACTTCAAACTTCTATCCGAACAGAATTAGAATGAAGTTTTACTGCTCTGTATCTATAGAACAGTAAAACTTCATTCCAATTCTGTTAGGATAGAAGTTTACACTTAACATTTAGGATCTAACGATTAAAGTTTTAAGATTACTGTTTAACTATTTAATAAACTCCAAACTTTTTTTAGACAACCGAATTTAAATTTCAAAAAGTTATCAAAAGAATAGTATATATATATATATATTCTAGATTAATTAATACTACACTGATTGTATCATATTTGGGACCATGTTATGCTATAATCGTCTCACCGTTCCGGTCGGGTACAAGAAGCTCCACAATGCCCATCCATCAGCTGCCACCAAGCTACCAACGTCAGAAGATGCAAAGAGCTCACAGAAGCGTTCAGCGACTGCAAATTAACATGTAATAAGATACAAATAAATTTCAAACATCTGTTAGAAAAGACACTTTCCACGAAGACGGAATGAATTCTATTCCATTGGGTCTTTTCCCGTTAGGTATGTGGTGTGAATTTTTGATTATAGGTAATAAAAGTGTAGGAAAAATATGAGATAATTTTTGCTTAGTGGTACATGAGTGCGAATCTGATGATGCGGGATATGTGAATGTGCGGCACTGTGTGTCCCATAATATAACTACTCTATAAGGTACACTCGCAAAAGAGACGAAATTGTGTTCCTTCTGCGCAGCCCCCCCTCGTGACGTCACAGAGGATGATATTACATTAAATTCTTGTCACTCGTATAGCAAATTCATTTTGAATGTATCAATTACCAAAGTTTCTTTTTATTTATTTAGGTAATATTAAGCAATCAGAAAAAGGGTAAATAAGATTTAATAAACATAAATATTAATAAATAAACATTAATTAATTGATTTATTTTTCCTTTGGTTCAAAATTAGTGTTTTCTATAATAAATAGTCTCAGGGAATTTTTTAAGTTATTAGACAATTATGAACATATGGGAATTAATGAAACGAAGAAATAACAGCTCTCAAATGTATTCAACTTGACGTAATCAGTGTGCGTGACAAACTAACTAACATACAAAGAACGCAAAACCATAATAGAAAACTTTCTTGAAAAAACTTATCAGGGGTGACTCAACGAAATATAAGACATGAATTAAAGTTGATTCTAATAGAATTAATAACACCGTGAATAAATATATTTTACAGGTCATAAATTTTTATAGGTAGATCACATAAATATAACTTTAGTGGTCCTTTTCCTTGAAATAGCATGGTTATCATACCATGCTAGGGTCACGCAGGTAAATTACGGCCCTCTACAGAGAGTCTCTAAAACATTCTGAATCGAAATACATTAATTAAAATGTTGCATAACTGTCAAAAGAAGTACAGTGCATGCTATAACTTATCAATTTAAGTTTTAAACGAGTGTTTTGAAGCTATGATGTTCTGTTGTTAGAGGCCGAAGTTAGTAAGTGTGCCGCTAGTTACCTGCTTGACCCTATATTGCCATACCAAATACATGTAAATATACGAAATAAAAATAATTGTAAGTAGGTAAATAAGTATTTTTGACAAAATAAGATGACATGTTCGTAATTCTCGTAAAATTCTTTATGTGAATGTCATGAAAATGGTATGTAGTAAGATGTATTTATCTATCATTAAATATAAACAAAATTGCATGGTAAAGCCTCACTTCTATGACGTCACAAAATACTCCCGCACGGTTGTGGGGGTTTGGGGAGAATCTGCGCGCGAGCATACCTGTTAAAAATTATTATATCATGGTGTGGCCACACCGGCTGGAAAGCAGTCGTGTCAAAGAGTTTATAGTGTGAGGTTGTGTAGTATTTTTTTCTTCGTCAATCGTTTTACGGTGAATAAACTAGTGTTTCTTTGTTGGAACCTGTGGGTGGTTTCTCTTCGTCTGAAATACAGCTAAGTGGTATGTTTAGTGGGCAAGTGTAACTGCCAATTGCTTGTTAAATTAGTGATCTAACAAACTAAGACCAGACTGTATTTTATTTTGGTGGTACAGGGTCTACCGAGTTTGCGTTGTTTGTTTTGGAACAGAAAGGCGTATCCAGATTGCAGAATCTGGTGTTCTGTGTTATTTGTAGAATAACGTTGAGGTGTTTTGTAAACGCCGGGTGGTTGGTGGACAATCTTGGTCCCAGTGGAGCCCGTTTATTCTTACAGAAAGATAACAAAAGTACAGAGTTGAACTTTATGTAAAGAATACACAATGGATCAAATCTAAAACTTAACACTTGTTATAAAAGGAGGTCTGAGATAACGTAAGGTAACACTACCAAAGGTCCATAGCGTGGAACGTCTGATTGTAGATTGATCAAAAAATAGCCCCAGCCTACAGTATTTATAGGATAGACTGAGTAAAAAAAATCTCAGCAGTTGAAGATTCCCATGTTAAAAAGGTATATAAGCAATTTGCCACGCCTAAAGATGTTATTATTAAGTGGCATTGACAACTTCTTAACAAAGCTAGAATAGGAAAAGCAATTATCACTTGTCGGAAGGTTGACATCTTAAAAAGGTGTTCAGGCAAATAGCCAAATTAAATACATCTCAAGATGTTATTTCCTTTGATGAAGAAAAGCTAAAATTTACTAGAGAAATATATAATCAAGTGACATTGTTAACTTCTTAACAATGCTAGTGTATTCAAATCAGTTAATCAGGCATAGTACTTGCTATTCATATAAGGCATTTTATTAGGCATTCAATATGCAAAGACATGAACTGGTCTCAACTAAGCGGGAAGTCCAGAATAAGTAATAAACAGGCGAATTCCACTCGATTTGTCTCTAATATAAATTCCTAATAATGAACTGTCATTCAATGCATGTTTTTCTATGAGTTACATCCTTCTAAAAGTTAACAACAAGATTTCATTGTAGCTGTTACTATACCAATACAATAGTACAATACAATAGTAATAATACTATTATTTAATTATTAATTAAATTGAAATAACTAATTTAAAATAATACATTTTTAATGTGTAAGAAGGTATTAGAATACCTTCTAACACATATAAGAAAACATCATAAAACTCACCGTTGTAATTGAAGGTGATACATTTCCTATTTTCTATGCACATTCGGTGGCACTGATGTAGATCAGCAGCAGTTGTGAAGAAAGCCGTTGTGTCCATCTTCACGTCATACTCTAAATTGTGTGATAGAGTTATCAATATCATTTTTAAAATAGTATCATTTTAGTTAACTCAAAAAAGGTTATTGCAAGAAGATTAAAACTTGTTCATTCGATAAGGTCATTCTTTAAAATCCTACAGAACATTTTTCATGAAAAAAGTCTAATGAAATGCAAAAAAAAAATTAAATATTTCTCTCTATTATTTATTGATTCCCTGACCAGCAGGACAATAATATAACACTATTGAAGACTCACCTATAATCTTAGAGATTTCAGAAGTACAAAGCACCTCTTGCCAAAAAGAGAAGCAGATGAAAATTATCAATTTAGTATTTCGACAGAGACTTGGCCTTCGAATACTCATTTTCACCAGGAAAGCTATTTTACGTGATATTAATTAAAATATTAGAAATCACAGTAACCTGCAATATTGAATAATTCAGGTATTAAAACTACATATGATGAGTACTATAAGTAAATTAGTCTGTATATAAATTCACACCAATGTTCACATGTATAACTATTAATTGTTTAATCTCACAAAACGTAAGTCAATATTTTTTTCGAAAATATTCCAAGCATTGTGAAGTGCCCTAGCTTGGGTTGTTTTAAAACTTTGAATCGTTAAATCCAAAATGCAAAGTGTCTTTAAAACTTTATTTAAAAAATTCTAGAAGTGCTTCAACAAGTAATCTAAGTGAGATACATGGGTGAGCCTAAAAATAGGGGGTTCAGACAAACTACAGAATCTTGTTATGGAATAGTTATTAAACGTTGATGCGTTATGAAAGAACATAGCATGGTGAGCATTAAATATGGACAGTTTTTAAACACCTTATATACAGTCAATCTCTCTGTCGGTGACAGGTAGCTGTTCGGAGATTATAAAACTCTGTCATTGAAACCCTAATGGGCCGTCCACACACTGTTTTTGTCTTTACATCAGACTTTTTGCTAAGCTCCTCCTACTTTTTCCACGAAACTTTTGAATCATATAAGAAAAAAGATATAATTATTATTTATTTTAGTTCTTCAACTTCAACAAGTTATAATATTTTATACACCTATAACTTCCTGAATCTAATTTTGAGCCAATTAATTTCATCCTAATTTGATACAATTTGCAATAAGAATATGGAATTTGAACTGATAACATTGATACTGGAGGTATAATGATATTTGCGTGATATTGATTTTGAAAAATAAATACGTAGTGGTGATATAGTGAGAGATAAGACGATGCACAAGAAAGATAAGAACAATTCCGATATTTTTCATTCAGAAATTTTATACATGCACAAGATAAGAAGGCTGCTCAAATATATCCAAGAAAATTACATTTTTACAATCATTTTCAGTTACTGAGAAAATTTATGCAGTAAGCGTATTAGAAAAAGGAACTAAAGGTGAGTTATGAGCTGTCGGACAGTTTCATTTTTTCAAACATATAATAAATATGCTTATAGTTTAACCCTATAACTCGCAAATTGAAACAATAATAATAATTATATACCTTTTCTCACATGGTTGAAAGTATGAAACCGTCCGGTAACTCGGGACTTATCCTATAGCTATAACTGTATTTAAAAGATTAGGTTATGGTAATAGATTAAATATTCTATGCTATTTTAAGACAAAAACTGTCTGTCTGTTCGAAGTCTTTGATATTTAGAAAAAGTAAAAATTCGAAAAGAAATTTTTCTTTATCAAAAACAAGAAATTAGGAAGAAAAAATAATTAACTATTTGTGTAACATTTTCCTATTTTTTCAATGAAATAAAAATAACTATTATTTGAGACAAAGAAAAAGGAAAATTTTATAAAATAAAATGTTGTAAATAGTATTTAAATTCATTGAAACAATTTGAAACTACTAATCATATATAAAATAATAGAAAACATAATTTCATTTACTTGTTTTTCACGGAATAAAAGTTTCATTATCAATTATCTCATTTGTATGAACCTTATGTTTAAATTTAAAATCAATCTATATATTGAAATATAATATGAAATAATATATACAGTTAGACTCATGAATTATGGCATATGAAATTACGAACTATCCTAAATTATGGACACATTTTTATCGAAAACAAAATTTATAAACTTTTATTTTAGAAGATATGGATTTAGTTTAAAAAATTGTTGTAACATTCTTTTAATAGAAATATTTTATAATATAAAATCTATCCTAATAAAATAATCTTTTGGTGTGATATTGATATGTTGATTAAAAAAACATTAGGTCAAAATTAGAAATTATAGAAAAGAGGGAAAATTGAATCATTTTATAGGAAAAAAATGTATTCTTTTAACCCATATTGCATAATTTATTCATTTTTGTATAGAAATAAGAATTTACGGTAGTATTTACATTATTTACGGAATACAATTTTTTTCGGACTGCTCATTTGTCTATATTTTAATTACTCTACTGATCTAAATATGTATCATTATGAAATAACTAATTATTGATATTGTTTTCTAGATGCAACTAAATTTGAAATGAGCGTAAGCTGACCTCATTTGCTGGCTATAGTTTCATACAGAGACAGTGAAGGGTGAACCTCTTCAACTAGTTGTCTGGTTAACACTATAACCATTTGGTTGCCAGTAGCACCCATATATAATAATAGAGGGTCGTCAGTAGCACCAAGCTATTAAAAATAGCGAATCAATGAGCATGACAAGCGTGTTCCAGATTTCACACACATTGATATTGGAAATCTCAAAATCCACCAAAAGAATTAGAAAAATCATAAAAATTACCAAAACTGTTAAACATGACTTTCATCTTACTTTCAATTAATGACAGCCCAACAGATAAGAGGACTTGAAATATGCCCAGGTTTTCTGAGACACCCTGTATAACAATATCCATGACCTGGTATCATAAAAAGCGGTATGTAAAACTTTAAATTGGTTACAAAAGTTTAATTCAAATAAACTTATTCTGCTGTGTAATTACTTCAAGTCTTAAAATGAACACTGAATCAATATTGATATGTTCCACCTATAGATTCCTCGTGTATTTTGGCTTATATAAAATAACGATAAAATAAAAATATCCATAGATAATGTTAGTAGAAGCACTAAATCAATTATAAAATTATGGTTAACATATATTATTTGAATAATTAACATGAACTTTCCGATACATAAGCAATCCTCTGCATTAAAATAGTCGATATTGATGCAGGATTTATGATGTTAGGTTGAAAATTGACTGTTTTTTCATAAATAACCACAGTTCTCCCCGGGTTCAGTCTGTTTTGTTAAAATTGCGTTCGCGTGACTGAAAACAGCGTCTGCCATGTATGAAGTTGAGAAAATATCATAATTACCCAATTAGAGTTGAGCTACATTTTGAATTAGTTAAATATCTGAGAAAACCATCACCCCAAATTAGATCATTATACAATTAGTCTATGAACCTTTTTCTTATGCCTATTGAGATTCTAGCAATTATAATAATGCCAGTGTAAGAGACATTTTAAGAATAACCAGGTAACGAATATAGACTAATTAACATTCCATAATTACTTCAACTCGAATTACTGAGTCAAATATCTTCAACTCTTGTAATTTTTTTCAATGTTTGCTTCTTGTTCAATTAAAATATTATAATCAGTAGTAATCTATTTTCATTTTTTTTGCAGTTTATTGATCAAATTTTCTGGGAAAGAAGAAATTTATATACAAGAAATATCTATAACTATCTTTTATTTGAATTCACATTCATCTAATTTTATTGTAATTAACTTTAAAATTTTCCATTTTAGAATTAAAATTAACATTATTTTAAAATATTGTAGAAAATTCGAATAAATGCTTTAAATTTATTTTTATTCTTTTCTCAATAAGCTACATTTAATAATTATTATTGGTTGAATAAATGATACATAATTATTAACAATCGTCATTGTTAATACGCTGAAACTATATCTTTACTTAATCTTCCAATTTCTATAATTTTGATCATCTTTTAATCATGCACAACTGTTCAATAGGAGGAAATGTCACTTAAATTTATGATTGGGTTATTCTCGCTAAGAGCTCGAATATAATTATAAACGAATAGCTTTTGATGTAAGCCGCTAATATAACTTGTAACCTCAGAACATAACTTTATAACTTGTAACTCAGAATATAACTTTATAAATATGTACTCAGTTATATAACTTCATGAACTTTGTAATTCAGACATATAACTTAGAAATAATGAGTATTAGGGAGTTCCTTTCCTATAGATAGAATTAAAATTAGTACGTAATTAATTTAAAAGGAATTCTGTAATTACTTAAGTAAGTATTTCAATTATTCTAATTTAAATACTTAATTAATAGTTAGGAAACTTGTAACATTTCTGATCATGTATTAAGTTAACAATAGATTCTGAAATAATAATATCTTTGGTAGTTAATTTGACTGTTTATTAGAAAATCAGGTTTTACTAAAGGAATACTAGTAAAACTGTTCGTTGTATATGCTATTGGTATACAAAGCTAAATAATGAATTGTGTTATTTCTCTCTGCTGTGAGTAGAAAAACACTTTTGGATTGTACTATCAGCACCTTAAAGGATGTGTACTCATCCACTGGAAGGTTGAACCCACCCTGTCAATCCTTTATAATCAGTTAGTATCTAGCTAACGCGTTCATTAGTTCAAAGTTGATGGTTCAGTCCAGTTCCAAGTACCGTGAACTTCGTCGGTCAGGACTTGGCTCAGCAAAGGGGAGTCGTGAGCTGGCTACTCCACCCCCTAGTTTATTTAAAACTTGTGTTTGTGATTGGTGATAGAACTCTTAAAATCCATCTACCTTTATTTTAAAGACTTGTGCGTAAGTCTTAGAACTTTGTAATATTCCATCCTATTAAACACCAATCCTGGTGTTTCATATTAAACACCAATCCTGGTGTTTCATTGTCCTGTCTTTCTAATATGTAACCTTTTGAACCAATCTTTACCATTTAGAGTCAGTTTCATAGAATTCAATAAAATAACTCTTAAAGTAATAAAAGAACCCGGAGACTTAAGCTGCTTTATGGGACAAGTTGTAATTATTAATTTTGTCTAGATTTAGAACCTAGATGAATAATAATTTAGATACCCCAAACGATTAAGGGACAAAGGTTCACCTATGACACCTTCGACGGTTTTTGAACTGGTGTTTTGAAAAAGGTGTTAACAATAATTTTGGAATTCATTTTAATGATATAGCATAATTCCATTCATTCTGAGTATTCCATTCACTCCGAAAATATGAAAATCATGGGAGAAAAGAAGTTAATAAACATCACGAATAGGTTAGCTCCGAGTTATCAGATGGTTACCTATTAAAATCTAGATGCTATTAAGAGATACGTAAAACTACCGAATCAATATAAATAGATTATTACCATATCCTAATTTTTGTTAGCTATCTTTGCAATTTTGACAACCAATATCTTGGTAATTCTGAAACAACTTCTTTATCTTTCTGTGATGGTTCCCCCTGTGGGTTATCTCATCAACTGTGAAACCTTATAACGGTCCACGATATGGGTTACGTGTGATTATAATCTTACTCTGTTTCTTATCTTTCAGATTCCTTTTTCTCAATATATCTCTTTCTACTAAATACTCATGGTCCCATGCCCTAGAACCACCTTGCCAATATGGTTCCGACCTCAGGCCTCTGGTCCACGCTTAACTGTATTTAGGATAATAACGAGTTTGCATAACACTTTAAAGAGATTATATTCTATTGTCAAGCAAATGTAAATGCACTGTTTCACTTCACTAAAACACTCACAAGTAATGGTCTCACTAAGTAAGACTTGAGATAAGATGTGTATCTCATGCGAGCCAATTGGTAACTAACTTTGAATGTTACTTACACACAATCATATAGGTTCGTGATAGCAGTTATGCATACACAATTAATGTGTTTGCAGCAACCACATTTCCGATAATAACTTGAAAATAAATCAAGTCGCTAAAGTGGGTTCTTATCATGAAGCAACTCGTAACTAGCATATAAACTTCTATTATAGATGGAGTTATCATGGATACCAATTAATATAAAGTCTAAATAATAATTAGGATATAGTATTTTCATTCTATGATCGATTATTTGAATCTAGCGATTACTCAGAACTTCTTAATAAAAAATGATCGAAAATTGTAACTAAAGTAATACTTGATAGTATAAGTGGTTTCTATTTCGCCCAGCTGGCACTGCAGGATCTCTAGATGTCATTTCACTTTCGTTAAGTCTAGTATTAGAATGGATTTTCTTTCGTGGGGCTTTTTTTAATATTTATACATCGAATTTTTAAAAAGTTCGATTTTAGGTTGCACATTTCTACTTTTTAAGGATTTAACCATATACACTTTTTAATAACGACTGAAAATACCAATGAAAACTAGCAAATATTTAAATCCATTATTGTCTTTTTGATAGGGTGCCATGTATGTAACATCGCATGCAACTATCCCCTCAAGACCTCAAACTCTAAAAAAAAGTCGAAAAACCTGTTTTTCGGCCCTCCTCATTAAAAGTCTATAGACTCAATGGTGGTTGGTCCTACATAAACTTTTTTGGGGCTATTATGTTCAGCTCAACCTTCCTAAGATCATCAACTGAGCTTTTTTGAATTTCGATCTGTATATTTAATTATTTCATTTTATAAATATTTTTCACATTCTTTTCACTTTTTTCCCATTATATTAAAATTTCTAAATAAAAGTTTTTTGAGATCGAAATTAAAAAAAACACTCATGACGATCTTAGTACTTTCGAGCTGAACAGATTAGCTTCTATAAGTTTTTCTGCAGGATCAACCCCCATTGAGTTTATAGACTTGGCGCGATTACGATTAAAAAAAAAAGATTACAATAAAAAAAGTTATCGAGATATTGGAGTAAAAAAATGCTCATCAGGTCGCTTCAGGGAGACCAAAGGTCCCTCTGGCTACGACGAAGCCATCTACCAAAAATGAGAGGCTATTATACAACATCAGATCGCAACGATGAAACCAAAGGTCCTCTCTGGAAGCCATTTACTAAAAATATGAGGCTATTTCACAACATCAGGTCGCTTCAGGGGAACCAAAGGGCCTCCCTGGAAGCTTTCCACCAAAATGGGAGGCTATTATACAACATCAGGTCGCTTCGGGGGAACCAAAGGTCTCCCTGGAAGCCATCAAACAAAAATGAGAGGCTATTATACAACATCAGGTCGCTTCGGGGGAACCAAAGGTCCTCCCTGGAAGCCATCAACCACAAAATGGGAGGCTATTACACAACATATCACAAAAAAATCCCCCCCTACATTATTCGCACCCTTGACCCACTTCCAGTTGCGACAGCGAATTGAAATTTTCTGTACGTTTTCTTTAGACAGTATTCTAGCGAACTAAAGTAAAAAAAAAAGAAAACGGTAAAAATTGCAGAAAATTACAAAACGATCCCTTAAACAAATAATTTATATAACTTTAAAACCGCCTCTCTTTTTTTTCCTTTTGTTAAGAAGGAAGATGATGAATGATATTATTATTTGATATCACGCATTCGTGAAGATATTATATATATGCGTATTATGCAATTCAAAGCTTTACATCTGCATTCTTTTCTAGCCAGAAATGTATATTGTGTCAGAAGAATAACTTATATATTTTGATAACTATCTTCAATGAAATTTAAGATGCAAGTTATAATTCATTCGCATCGTAGCTATATAATGTAACAAATAACAAAAAATAGTGATTTTCTATCATATGGTCTGAAAACGCTGAAATGACTATCTCGATTAATACATAATTACATCCTCCAAATCTGTCGCACTGTTACTGCACTGTTATCGCACTGTCATTGTTCTGTTATTGTCGTACTATGAACATAATTGGAGGTCCCGCCGGAGGTTCCAATTCCGACGGAGGCCCAGTCGCTAACAGCTTGGTAGAAGACGAAATAAATCAAATAATAATGAATCATTCAAATGAATCTAGTGATTCAGAATTCTTTTTGAATTAAACATTTATAAAGTTAAATAATACCATACAAAAATAGGCAACCGTTCAACAGTTCAGACTAAACAGTTCAACACCGTAACTAAAATAAAATAAAATATTGAGATTTAATTGTATATTTTGTTGTTAACAGGTATAACAAAATTCCTGCTGTTCTGGTGTCGAATTTAGTTTACATTAATCTGTAAACCTACTTTTAGGCCACCTTATATTTGTATTTGAGCATTAATATTTAAATTTTTTGAGTGAGGTATGAACAAATAGTAAATATGTATATAATACTTCGTGACCAAATATTTGTGAAGAACAACGTGTTAAACATTAAACTAAATCCTAACTAGTAATACAATTTCCAATTGTTACTATACATGGCTTACTTAATATACACGGCCTGATTTGTTACATTTCTCTTCTTAAAATAGAAGGCCAGACTTTTTAGTTTATTTAATTATAAGGTGTATTATTTATTGAAAGCTTCAGTTAGGGTATTAATTAATTCTTCAGTTAAGGTATTAAAACCCATCATTTATGCATGTATATAATAACTATATGATTTCCCAATTAACCTTACTAAAACATAAAAACTAGAAATTGTTAAAGTTGAAACAGTAAGGTGAACATTATTTATAAGTTAAAATTAAAAACATAGCTAAGTCATTTTGGTTCCAACAAGCAGTCATTGATATGTCTCCTAATTTTCTTGAAGACCACCTCTCTATCTTTACAGTAGATTCTGTAAGTCTCTTCCTTTTGTTGTTGATACAATTAATAGTTATTATTCTATCCACTCGAGATGAATTAACATTTTGATGTGATTCACAGAAAATTTTGGCCCTACCCAATGTCCTCAGAATTAACTCTGCACAACACATCTCTAAATTCCTCAGAAGCAAAAGTCAGACCACCACGTATGACGTGACAGCAAAAAAGTTTAAGTTGCAGGTTGCAGCTTAGTCATTTCTTGAAATATTATCCTTTCAAATCAACGGTCCTGGAGCTCTCTTCGAGTAAATGCAGCATCTGCCTCTACTCCACAGACCCATCTGAGTCGGGATGGACACCGGAAGTGAGGATTGGAGAGGAGCTTCTCAGAAGGGATGACAACCAGAGGTTCCTTGAGGTCACATATGGCAGAAGACTCACTTTCAGAAGACATGTGGATGAGATGACTGAGAATATGAAGAGTAGAAACTGGTTGAAGTGGCTGAATGAAGGTGGATGCCATCAAAATTTACAGTGACACAGCGCAGCCTGGTAGAAAACGCCAGTACATCATGGGCTCCATGGCTCTCCAAAACTAACCTGGAGAAGGTGGAAAGGGCTCAACTGTATGCGGAGTAGGAGAGTGCCCGAATGAGTATAAAAGCGCTTGAGACGTTGATGGAGGGAATGGAGGTATGGAATAGCAGGTAAGAAGATGATGGAGGAGGCTTGCACTGGAGGTGTGATTCACAAACGAGGAGGTGTGACTCACCAGAGGAGAGGTTGAGGAGGTGTTGGACCTGTGTGGACGGCTGGACTTGATGATATACACAGACGAATCAGTGGAGGGTGAGTGAAGTTGGGGTGTGGGTGGAATGGTGGTGAGAAGGAGAGGTAACGGTTGAGCATTGGGCAGTACCAGCAGTTGCCTGGTGCATCAGTTTTAGTACGGATAGGAAGGTGATGAGCGAAACGATGTGAGAGCTACTGGGTGAGGATTTGAGTAGAGTGGCGATGGTAACCGGCAGCAAATTCTTAGACGATGCGTTGCAGGAGGTTAATAGGGACTGGAGCTGAGACAGATCAGGAGGAAGCTTTGGGAGTTGGAGGAGGATGGTACAACTGGTGTGTGTACTATGTATGACAAAGTGGACTACAGGGCAATGAGCTGGTGGACGAGAATGTAAGAGGGAGGGCATTCGAAGTTGGACGGAAACACAAGAGGATCAGTTATTGACAGAAGGCTGAGGGAGATGGGGTGCAGGACGCTGATACCAGGAGGATAGACGAGGGGGACTTAAAGAGAATAGGAAGCAGAATCTGACTAGAGAAGAGAAGGGTGGACCTGATCAGATTCCAGTCAGGACACCACCCTGCTATAAGGAGATTGAAGAGTATGGTACAATTGGAGGCGAAGGTTTTGTGGGCAGGAGGAAGGGAGCAGTGAGCATCTGTGGATGCGGTACCTCCCACTTGAGAGGAGATGGATTCGGGAGAAGTTTTGGGGAGCTACTGGAGAACCTACCACAACAACATCATCCATCGACGTATTTCTTCATTATCACAACGATGTTCCCAGCAACATAGTCTTATACTTCTTCTTCTAAAGTTTAATTGTAGAACCTCTGACATTCAGCACCGTTTCCTTGAATTCTGTCAACAATTTCTCAACCTCTAAATCATTATGTTGATTAATCTTCACATTGGCATCAATACCAAAGCTTTCTTGGACAAAACTTTTGATTTTTGAAATCTTATCTGATGTATGTACATCTTTTAATGACACCAGAGTCTACTCCGCACATCTGACGATGTTGTCCATATTTGCGCTTTGGGGGATCACTTTGAATTCTGGCAGTTAGAACGAAGTTAAAACATCCGATAGAATAACTTGAATCATTGCTGATGACATAGTAGTGTCGTTGCAGTGCGTGACAAATTTGACACAACAATGTAAACTTTTCACTATTTTTAAATGTTGCATCGTCATATTCCTTCATTCATTGTGAAAACACTCGCAGAAAATGTGGAACCAATAATGATATCCTTTCATCTTTTGGCAGCCCAAAAACTGGTCGACTCTCATGATCTGGGAATTTTTTAGAAGCATCCCCGACAAGTGCATTTGTTGACATTCTTGAATATTTTATTTGCTTGTATTTTAATTATTCATCCGATGTTGTTTCCAATTTTCATCATGAGAATAAAATCATTTTGCACTTCTCAAGACAATTGAGACGGAATCTATGATACGCAAGTCAATATGTGATCCTTAATTAATACTGTATAATAAAAAAGCCTGGCCTTCTATTTCAAGAAGAGAAATGTAACAAATCAGGCCGTGTATATTAAGAAAGCCATGTACTATAATAACTCCGCAAAACCACGTAGGTTTTGCATCAAAACAAAAAAACAGAAAACTAGAAATTGAATGAAAATGATGACTTAATGAAGAGAGAGATTGGATATAACATTAGTAATTAGGTACATAGATTCAGTATTGCATTTTCAAAATCAAAGGGGAATGCCAAATTTGATGACAGCTAACTATTTGGGCGAGAAGGGCCTCCATTCTTAAAATTGTAAAATTGAGAATATAGTCAAACTATTGAATCGATATAGTTCATTTTGAGATATAATGCTGATTCATAAAATTAATACCAGACACCAAGTCAAATTTAAAGCCATGTTTCTGTTATTCACAGCTCATATACCACGAATTCATTTTAAATGGTGGGGTCTCTGCTACAGAAGTTGTAGCTCCACCCAGTAGCGGTGTAGTGCTCTTCATGAAGCACCAAGGTAACTGTCCAGCTGGAATGAAATCATACAGTAATTAGTGCTATTTGATAAATGCCTCATACATACATTGATCAAAATTGCTTGAATCACAAGTGCATGTTGATCACGCTAATATTAATCTAACTCACATGCAGTTGAAAATCATTTGTTCTGCAAGAATAAGCTATGAAATAAATCTTTATGCCAAATCTCTTCATTCATCAACTTAAATTCTTAATTAAAGGAAATATATGTGAGAATATAAGTGAGTGAATGTGAGAAGCGACAGACAAAATAAAGTTGGAAAGTCACGTAATTAAATATATGAATATGGTATTAATACCTGGGATGAAGAAAAATCAGTTTATTGTCGGGAAACTGAAGTCAATGAATAATAAATTCATGAGATGTAAGATGAGATTCTCCATGTTCAGAGAAACTAAATTTTTCAATATAGTGTATATTAATTCGTTTTGAAAACAAATTTAATATAAAATTAATACATACACATGAAAAGGCAGGTAATAGCCTTGCATGTCGCTTGCTCTTCACATAATTTAAAAGCATTCAGGTAGTTATCCATATAATCATTAATTATATCATTGTCCACCAAATTCGTATCCTCTAGCTCCGTAAAGTAGCAGTCTGAAGAGAAATTAGAAAATATTTAAAGCGGGGGAGCATCTAATTTTCATATCAAATATTTTTTCATAATATCATAAATAAACAATGATTAGTTACGGATATGAAATGTTTCATCTCAAATCACTGTATTTTCAGAGAAAATAGGGTTTATATTAGTTAACATAAGCTTATGCGATCATTTCATAGATGGCGCTGTTTACGTTATTTCAAGAACGTTCCAGAACAATCTTCATGAACGTTTATAGAATGTCTGATTATCTTCCCAAATAATCTATAAATAAATAAATTTGTGATTTATATACATTATACTAACAAATAAAGTATTTCTAGAGTTATAATTAATAATATCACTCGCAGATATACTTAAGTTTTTTGCACAACGTTTGTGAAATCACGGCAAGATGGCGTCAAAGACACGAGCAAAGCTTATGCTATTTGTCACTAGATGGCGCTTTTTCAAAATAAATTAAATTTTCTTTTCTTTAATAAGTTTTATTTAGATGAACAGAGTATGCAATCATACATAATTAAATATGCTGATTCCAATAAAACACATATTAACAAATGTTTGATTTTACCCGCACCCTCCCTTTAAATAAAAATATTGAAATAGAAAGTGATAGGAACTTTTATAAAACATAAGTCGACTATTTTTAAGTTACAAGAAACATTATATGATAGCTTTCAGTAAAAATATGCAACTTAAATAAATTGCAATATGATTTCTATTATAATAATTACTCTTTGAATTATATGTAGATAGATTTTTATTAAAGTTAGAGTTGTTAAATCCCTATTACTGTAAAAGTAACGTGTTTCCATTCAATCTATTTACTTGTATTTGAGTATACCTAAATTAAAGATATCTCGTATAACTGGAAACCAACCATTCAATCAAAAAAAAAGCTAATTTCGATAAGTTGGAATTTTCTGTGAAATCCGTTTTAATATTGTTTAAATTATATGTATTTCTGAAAGAAAAATTTATTGTGCCATAAGATAATATAAACTCATAGGACTCAGCTACGAAATATTATAAATTCTTCATTTAGGATTTTAAAATTCATCTTTTACTGATGTGTAAGAAGTAACATTACTAGAATTCACTAAAGGGTAATTAATTTTGATCAATTCCGATTACAGTAGAACTCCTTTATGA
The DNA here is from genome assembly GCA_947561585.1 of Caprella mutica. Classification (NCBI taxonomy): domain Eukaryota; kingdom Metazoa; phylum Arthropoda; class Malacostraca; order Amphipoda; family Caprellidae; genus Caprella; species Caprella mutica. The sequence goes on along the minus strand of CANNZV010000457.1, from coordinate 213,792 downwards.
TGAAATATTGTATGGTGAATGTAGTGTCCTGAGTAAGGAGATAGTTTTGATACTGAAAAGAAAATCTTTAATCTGCCAGAGAATGTCCATTACGTTTTAAAAAACTGATAGCTATTCATGGCAGATTAAAAACTACTTCCTTAATCAGGGCACTAGATTCACTACACAGTATTTCGAAGTAGAAGAGTTCTATCTGTAGTATCTATGAGTAACTCATATCAATAAAAAATATTGAGGTTCATATATCATGTAAGTTTTAAGAGTGAAAAAATCAGCCTATGTAAATGTATCTGGATTGATCAGTGTTGAATTGATCCAATGATACCGCTACAATTTGATTGGTTTCCGCATACGAAACATGTCTCCCAATTTGATTTACAGTTTTCTATAAACTAACTTTGTTTTCCTGCTTGATATAACTGTAGAGCCCATGAGTTTTGACTGCAGATGAACATGGTGTTTTGAGGGACGAGCTTGTCTGGGTTCAAGTACAGCGAGACTCGAGTGGAAGCAGTGTATTTCACACAAACCTCTCCAACACCACAAGGACCCACCGAGCAAATATCCTGATCAAAATAATCAATATGAAATATAATTATAAATAAGTATATAAAAAACAGATTTCTATAGTGAATTAATAATAATTATATTATATATTCAGAAAAATGTAAACATCTGTTTGATAATAAAATATTCCAAGAAATAAAAACCGTTCAGGTTCCTAATTTAGGTAATATATTATGTAATTCAAAAAGTGTATACAATATTACTCTTCTGTAGTGGAGTCCTCTATAGTTACTAGATTCTTGAGTAAGAAAACTATCCCGTAAGTAAAGTGAACAAATTTTCCTAAGTCAACCAATTATACGGGATAGTTCTCTTATTCGGGACTCTTCTTTCACTATATAGGAGTTCTACAGTATAAAGGAAGCAACACAAGAATACACAATGAGGTTAGAGTAATCGCTCAATCACTTCACAAACATAGGTCCCAAATAGGAAAGAAGTGTTATTAACAGAAAGTCAAATGTAGAGCAGCGTAAAAGTGCTGTGATTGAGCACTCACCCCAATTGTATGAACCAAGTTAATTTTTAATTATTATTATTTATTAATTATTTAATAAACTTTAGACAACAAAAGTTAGATTGAAATTTTTTTTCAATAGAAGAGTGTGTGGTGTATATTCTGAATTAAATTAATACCACACTGATTGTATCATATATGGGACCATGCTATGATATAATTGTCTCACCGTTCCAGTCGGGTACAAGAAGCTCCACAATGCCCATCCATCAGATGCCACCACGCTACCAACGTCAGAAGATGCAAAGAGTTCACAGAAGCGTTCAGCGACTGCAAAATAATAAGTAATAAGATACAAATAAATTTCAAACATTTGTTATAAAAGACACTTTCCGCGAAGACGGAATGAATTCTATTCTATGGGGGTCTTTTCCCGTAAGGTGTGTGGTGTGGATTTTTTTTTTTTTTGTAATAAGTTAACTAGATAAAAAACAAAAAGAACATTATCTTTTCCGACATTCTCTAGCAAAGGCACAGAGTTAAGCGCTTTATGTAAAGAATACACAATGGGTCAAGTCTAAAACTGACCATATGCTATACAATCACACTACCACAGCGTGGAACGTCTGATAGAAGACTGAACAAAGATTAGTCTGAGCCTAGAGTATTTATAAGATAGATGGTTAAAGAGAATTCAAACAGTTGAAGGTTCCTATGTTAAAAAAGTATTTAGGAAATTAGCCACTCCTCAAGATTTTATTATTAAGTGGCATTGTCAACTACTAAAATAATTAATTCAAAATAATACATTTTTAATGTGCTATGATGTATTATAATACCTTCTAAAACATCTAAGAAAGCATCTTAAAACTTACCGTTGTAATTGAAGGTGATACATTTCCTATTTTCTATGCACATTCGGTGGCACTGATGTAGATCAGCAGCAGTTGTGAAGAAAGCCGTTGTGTCCATCTTCACGTCATACTCTAAATTGTGTGATAGAATTATCAATGTCATTTTCCAAATAATATCCTAACACAAAAAAGGTTATTGCAAGGAGAGTAAAACTTGTTCATTCGATAAGGTCATTTTTTAAAGTCAAACAGAACATTTTTCATGAAAAAAGACGAATGAAATTTTTTTTTAATATTTTAAAAATGTCTCTCTATCGGGCAATGATTTCTTAACCAGCTTGAAAATAATATAACACTATTGATCACTCACCGATAATCTTAGAGATTCCAGAAGAACAAAGCACCTCTTGCCAAAATGAGAAGCAGATGAAAACTATCAATTTAGTATTTCGACAGAGATTTATCATTTGAATAATCATTTTCACCAGGAAAGCTTATGTGATATTAATTAAAATATTAGAAATCACAAGAGCCTGCAATATTGAATAATTCAGGTATTAAAATTGCATAGGGTAAGTATTTTAGTATGTATATATAAACAAAATTTATAAACCTTTTTTAGAAGATATGAATTCAGATAAAAAAAAGTGTTGGAACCTTCTTTTAATAGATAGATTTCATTATATAAAATGCATCCTAAAAAATAACCTTTAGGCATCCTAAAAAATAACTTTTAGGTATGATATGAAAATGTTGATCCCCTCATAAAAAAATTTACGTCAAAAATTAGAAATTATAGAAAAGAGGGAAAATTCAATCATTTCATAAGAAAAAAGTTTTTCTTTAACCTTATATTGCATAAATTATGCTCTTTTGTATAAAAATAAGAATTTACGGTAGTATTTACTCTATTTACGGAATACAAAATTATTTGGCCACAGTTGTCTATATTTGAGGAACTCTACTGATTTAAAAATGTATCATTATGGAATACCTATTATATTGATATTATTATTTAATAATTTAATAATAAATCAACCATACTTGAAGTAAGCGAATGCTCTAGTTTCTTAGCGAGACAGTGTAGAGAGAACATCTTGTAGTAGTTGTCTGGTGAACACTACAACCATTTGGTTGTCAGTAGCACCAAGCTGTTGCAATAACAAATCAATGAACATGACACATGTGTCCAGATGTCACTCATATTGACATTGGAGATCTCGAAATCTACTAAAAGAAATAGAAAAATCATAAAAATCATAAAAAGTGTTGAATTTGATTTTAAAATTGAACCAGTTTCATCTTACTTCCAATTAATGACAGCCCAACAGATAAGAGGACTTGAAATGTTCCTAGGTTTTCTGAGACACCCTGTATAACAATGATCACGCCCTTGTATCGTGAAAAAGCGTTATTTAAAACTTTAAATTGGTTCCAAAAGTTTAATTCAAATAAACTTCTTGTGCTCTGTAATTACTTCGAGCATTCAAATGAACACTGAATCATTATTGATATGTTCCAACAATAGACTTACATAAGAACAAAAAATATATACATAGATGATGTTAGTATAGAAACATTAAATCAATTAAATACATTAGTGGTTAACACACCTCATTATTTATATAATTAACAATAACTTTATGATAGGTTGGCAAACCACTGCATTAACCTCACGCGATGTGTCTACTTTTATGGGACCGGATAAATAAAGATGGGCACTGAGACTTTTCCCCGCTGGACTTTTCCCCTCCGAATAAAATAATAGTATTTTGGGCTGTTAAATTATACTTTCGTTAAAAACAAACCATTTATCAATAGAAGACACAGACTTACACAATAATAGTCTTATTTTTAGATTTGATTTCTAAATGTGTCCATATTGGTCGTTTTAATTTTATAAAGATATGCTACATAGTTCAAACATTGTGCCAATTCTAAGGGATTGCCAAATGTCGCAATTTAGTCTAAGAAGCTACGATTATTAATCTAAAGCTATACATCTCGCGAATTTATTAATTTCTTTGCCAGCTATTATAACAAATGGTGATCTATTTACTTATCGTTCAAATACAATCTTTTCCAGAACACTAATAAATTTAATTGTAGTAGTCATTCTTTGTTTTAACAATTTTAATGTCAAATGATTTTTTGTTAGAATAAAGTATATCGTGTGAAATTGCAATGTTCAATAAAATCTAATAATGGAAATAAATATATCATTTTATATATAATCAATTTCTTACCAAATGCTAACGGTAGAGGGCGCTACAATAAGTGGCGCCATTTTGTTAAAAAACAATCTGAGATAAGTTTTTACCTAGATTCTAGATCAAGTGAAGAGATGGCTTTATTTTTAAAACTATACCTTCTTGTCTACCAATTCACATAATCTTTTCACCATTTTAACGCAAACAAAGCTTGATTACTGTATAAATAAATTAATATAAAAACAACAAACATACTCACGTACATACTAGTTGTCGCTAATTTTATTATATACTTTTTATACGAACATTTTAAAAATAAACGAGCATTCAAATATTACATACTTAAATATTCTGAATCTAATTGAAATCAATTTGGTGATTGTTTGATCTTGACTTCACTATCCCTTTAAAATTGAACTCTTTTTATAGTTTTTTTTTTCTATTTTGCATATTTTATACCTTAAAGAGCTTGAAATGGATTAACCAATATTATGAAAATACATAAGTTAGAGTGTAGAAATTCTAAAATCAAGACTTTTCAAGTAGTTAGTTTTGAGGAACATTTAGATAGAAAGTCGTACATTTTCTCTATAAATCTTCAATGAAAACTAATTATCAAAAGAGTAATTATTACATAACGGGTTCGGTTCAAGGAGTCGGTAAGTGACCAATTTCCATGCAAGAATGTTTAAAAAAAATCCAAAACAATTTGTTAGTTGCGACGGCAGACTTTGATTTACAATTTCACAGCAATAGATTTATTGGTCAAAACGATTTTTTCCAAAAACTAAATTAAAATATCTAAATATTACATTGTCTTCCAGAGTTCAAATTATGAAAAAAATTAGGCGGGGAAAATTCCGGCAGGGAAAACACCGGCGGGAATAGTCTGGCGGGGAAAGTCCAGGCGAGGAATAATCCGGTGGAGAAAATTTCGGCGGGGACTAGTCCGTTTCCCATAAAGATGGTGGATAAATTGAGGTACTATATTTGGTTTAAAAGAAAATGTGAACCTGTACTTTTACGTTGCATACGAATAATTATCATAAAGTAAAGGAGTATGTTCATATGCATGAAATATCTATAACTATTTTTATTTGAATTCACATTCATATAATTTTATTGTAATTAACTGTTTAAAATTTTCCATTTTAGTATTAAAATTAATATTTTTTTAACTTATCGTACAGAATTTGAATAAATGCTTTGATTTTTTTTTTTTTTTTTTGTACTTCATCTTTTTTATTCTTTTCTCAATAAACTATCATTCAATAATAATTATTGGTTGATTAAAAGATAGATGATTTTGTAATTAATTTTAATAAAAACCGTATTACATTCATTCTAAGTATTCCATTCACTCCGAAAATATGAAAATCATGGGAGAAAAGAAGTTAATAAATATCACGAATAGGTTAGCTCCGAGTTATCAGATGGTTACCTATTAAAAATCTAGATGCTATTAAGAGATACGTAAAACTATTAAGGATTATTTGGAAACTAGCGATAACTCAGAACCACCTTCGTAACTCAATATGGTAAACACTTAATTAACGAGTAAGATTAAGTTTCAGAAATATTAATTTAGGTAGCGTTTAATTATTTTCTCAATATATCATTTGATTTATCCTCTAAAATGCTACACTTACTTTCAATAAGATCTTCCGTGAAATCTTCCCCTTCTTCTCTGGCCAGCTCTGCCAATGAAGTGAGCATCGATTCAGTTTCATTAAGCGCCGTAACCAGTTGTTCCAGACTCTCAGTAAGCTCTTCGCTAATTCCAATTGCTCCAGACGAGAGTACCTCACCAGCGACAAAAGTGGCATCAGCCAACTGATCAGATAGACTTTGTTGTTCATCAGTAATGTCGTTTATCTCATTTAGAGCGTCTGCATTACTGATTGTGCCACTTTCTATTAGCTCAGCTAGTTCTTCTGTCTGTTCAGTAAGGTTTTGGATTTGTGAGATTAGAGATGCCAATTCTGTAGCTATTGGTGCATCTAGGTCCACAGCACTTTCTGCAAAAAAAGGTTCCAAAGAGATTTTAGAAAATGATAGAACAAATGCCATTGAAATTTTCTTAATTATCAATCTTTATACTATGGTAGAACTCACCAATCAAACCATCTGATGCAGCATTAGTTTCATCAATCATTTCATCAACAGATGAAGCCAGATTACTGAGATCAGGATCATCCGAAAGAATATCTTCAAGAACCTCGAATGTTTCGATCACTTCTTCAATTTCTGCTAACACGAGAGCAGATTCCTCACGAGAGTATTCCGATTCTGCTATTGTTTCTGTCATATTATTTAGTTCCTCATCTAAGTCGGCAATCATGGCTTCTATTTCATCGATATCCAAATCAATAGAGTCGTTCATTTGAGCTGTTGCGATCATTGCCACCAAAGCCTGGATTTCACTAGTTAGATTTTGAGACTGAGAAATTAAATCTTCAACCTCAGATTCGGTCGTCGTAGAATTCGAGGATGTTTCGGTTTGATTTTCTAAATGTATTAATATTATTGAATTAAATATTGTTATAAGGTTTAAACCTAAATCTTATTGAGCTGTTGATATAATTATCATTACTACTAAGATATTGCATTCATTATTTTTCTCAAAAATATCTCCATCAATTACCGTCATTTGGTGAAGATGTCGTTGTAACAGTTTCGTTACTAGAATTATGTCCGCTCTCTTCTGTCGTAGTAGTTTCAATAGAATCACTGCTGCTATCTGTTTGACTTGTGTCTTCAGTTGTTTCTACTGGATCTGTAATTATAATTACATATTTAGATCATCTTCTCAGATAAAAAATATACCAAAACTGAAGTATTGCATTCCGATTTTAAAGTATTTGTTAAACATTCTGTATCGAGTCATCGATCAATAAGAAGCTAGTGCACAATAAATACAACTTTAAATGTATGAACAAGACTGATCCTGCACTACCAGTATTAAATGTGTTTTACAATTTAAAACATATTTTATTAAGCATAAACGTTTTCTAACAATTTTATACATGCTCTAATGATTTTAATTATTTTCCAACAACTAAGTTGGGCCGTAAATTCAATGAAACTCTGCACAATTACAACTAATAAATCTCATTACAGTTAAATTACCGTAGTGACATCCAGGTAGTGTGTTGTTCTCAGTAACTTCCTCGCCATCAAACTTTACAGTCGGTACATTACACTTCAATTTAATGGTCTCCTTTTTCTCCTCACCAACTTTAAAATAGCCGCCATGTTTGCACTTCACAGTGAACTCTTTATCATTCTTCTGATTATTGAAATTACTATAAGATGTCGATGAATTGAATGTTTTTATAAGTCTGCTTCTCAAATTATAATATTGGAGATGGACATTACTATAATTTTTAATGCATTGAGCCAATTTGTTAACAGAAGTTCAGAACACGTCTTGTATTCAAGATTAAGTCCAAAAAGAAACTTATAACATTTTTTGTTAATTCATTTTTAGAATCTATATTCAAATTTAACTACATCTTACTATATACAAGAGATGTCCATCAACTGAAGCATCGTTTTCATCTAACTCATAGTCGGTCTCATTGGATGCTTCGAATAACTTTGACATCGAAATCTTGCACACTGAAATATAGTTGGATGACATTTCTTAAAGGATAATCATAATATTCTTTTTGATATCACAGACACAGAATGAAAGACTTTTGTAATTTTGCATCCTGAGATTAAAATTGGATTCGATTTCGGAGGAGGAAATTGAATTCTTAATCATTGAAATATGCTAATTTTTTGTACATTTTTCACAACACCAATCTTAGGAAATGGTGAAAATATGGCATTAAAATAAGAAGAAGGTCGTATGTATTTAAGGTATTTCATTATAAACAATAGTCGGTTATTTTACAAGAAGATGATTCTACCAAATTCTAAAATAGATATATAATTTTAAATAAATCCTCACCATCAACGCAACCTTTCATATCAGAAGGTATGGACTCATTATACATTTTTAAACCATCATCAGTGCAATCCAATTCCACTTCGTCATGTCCCTTCTTATCCAAGAACATTGCTGTGCCATCAGGACATGATAACGTAACCTTCGAGTCCTTCAACTGGTAGTGATGGTACAAGAAAAATGTGAATCACAAAATGAAACCAATTTTAAAATCAAACTAAAGCTCAATTATAATTAGTTGATCACCATTGTTGTGATAAATGCTAGAAACATTTCATCCGTAATTAGTAAAATAATAAGCATTACTCTAGATTGTAGAATGTCAATATTTGTGAAGATGTTTCTTACCACAATTAGATTCATCGAATTCCAGAATCCTCCAGATTCAAAATTTGCCGTGACGTTTTTGATGTTGTTTTTTATCTTCTCATCAAAGTTTTCTTCGGTACAAACTGATGGAATTGAACATTTTTAAAGCTTTTTCAGGAAACCACCAAGAAGAATTTAATCAGCTATGTTCATTATAGATACGTATTTATGATTTAACCCAGGAAATTATAGTTCCCTCTTTTTTCTTGTACTTATAATTTATTCATCGAAATCCACATGTTTTACTTCTTGCCTAAAATGGTTGTTCTTGGTACATAATTGTGAGTAACAAGTTCTTTTTTTACCTTTCTTGCAGCCTTCAATTTCCGAAGGTACTTCTTCATTGTCCAAAGTGAGTCCGTCCTGTGAACAGTTAAGAATTGTGTCCACTCTGGACGTTGTTCCATTGATGAAGATGGCATGGTTGTCCGGACACTTGATAGGAGCAGTTGAGTTCATTACCTGAAAATGATGAAAAGTATAATTACTTCAAAATGGTGTATGTATTTCATTTTAGGATGATTTGGTTGCTAATATTAATCCAATTATACAGCAAGACAAAGATCATACCATAATCAATTTAGTCAAATCCCAAACTCCTTTTATTTCAAAACTGATTGTTATATTTTTTTCCGAATCATCCTTGAACTTCTCATGGAAACTGTTGTCAATGCACGCTACGAAAAAAAAAGATATTTGATTTTCAAATTATACATTATTTGTTTGGCGATCAAAAACTCAGTTTTACTTATATACTGATACTTGGTCTGCAAATTTCTTTGAAGAAATTAGAATTACAGGGAAATTATTTTTTTTAATAAATACATATCCCTACCTTCGACACAACCATCCATATTTGATGAAATGGATTCATTGTCTATTTTCAGACCATCAGTAATGCATTCGAGTTCTAATTCTACTTTTCCTGTTTGGTCCAAAAAAATCGCTGTTTTTTCCGGACAAGACAACGTGGCCGATGAGTCCATTAACTGAATAGTGATAGAGAAGAGTGAATTGACTAAGGAAGTTACTTCCCAATTATTGCTGCTATTATTTAATGATGTCATGAGTTTATTTAATGATTAAATATTTCTAAAGTTTTACTAAATTAATTCAAATTTCTATCCAGGAAGATTTACCACAATTAGATTGGTTGAATTCCAGAACCCTCCAGATTCAAAATTTGCCGTGACGTTTTTAGTGTTGACTTTTATCTTCTCCTCAAACTTTTCTTCCATACAAACTAATTGGAAAGAATGAGGATAGGATAATACATTGAGTATTTGAAAAGGAAAGATATTTTATACTATTACAACATCAATAAAATGTTATGTATTAAAGTACCTTCCTTGCAACCTTCAATTTCCGAAGGCACTTCTTCCCCGTCCAAAGTGAGACCATCCTGTGTGCAGTTCAGAATTGTGTCCACTCTTCCCTCCCCATTGATGAAGAGGGCATAGTTGTCTGGACACATGATAGAGGCAGTAGAGTTCACAGCCTGAAATTGATGTAGATCTTTTTTTCAATGTATCCTTAATTGAGATACAACAGAATGTAGTATTATTGAGTATAAACTAACCACAAGTAATCTGTTCAAATCCCACTCTCCTTCTGTTTCAAAAGTAATTGTAATGTTCTTCTCCGTATCATCCTTGAATTTCTCATGGAAAGCATCGTCAACACACACTGCAAGAAGGAATTTTGAACATAGAGGTTAAGAAAAAAGGAAATATTAAATAATATATGTATTTCAAATTGTGTAATGTAAATTGCAATTGATATTAGTTCAATAATTCTATCGCTCACAAACTCCGTTTTGAATAATATAATTTATTTTTGTTTCACTTTTTTTCTGAAATCTCAACAAAATGTGATTATATTTCCTTTTACTAGTATTCTGAAAATCTATTTAAAATCAATACACACTTTTTTGACAGTCTTTGAAGCTCGTGTCATCGTTTATTGCTTCTTCATTGTAGTGAAAGACGCCTTCCTTGCACTCCAGAGCCACCTCTTGGATGTAAATATTCCTAACATTGTCGTACTGGTAGTAACTTTCGTTGCAGGAGAATGTCACCGTGGCGTTCGAAACCTGCAAATGAGAGGATTAGTAATTTTTTAGTTTTGACAACTTCACAACGGTTAGTATAAATGTCTAAGCTACTGCCTTTTGACAATATAATCGACTAGCAATAAACCAATTTACTGCTAGTCCAATCAAGTGAATGTCCAAATTATTTCAAATATGCTGACATCATTTTGCGGTCGACTATCACCGTCGTGCAATACTGGTAGCCTAGATTGTAAGACAGAATTATCAATTGAAAATAAAACATTTTATTGTTAATGTTCATCTGTCGCCCCACCATTTTTTATTTCTGGATCTAGGTGATTTTTTAAGTGAATACTCACCGCCATCAATGTAGTATTGCCGTAGACACCTTCCGCATCTCCAAAATCAAAATAATATGGAACCATGTCAGTGTAAATATTCTCTGGATCAACTTCACAAGATTCTGAAAAATTCAATAATGAAATAGTATTAGTGCAAAAAGAGATTGGTTGAAGGTCACTAGAAATGACTTCTAAATTTTGATCTTAACCCAATCCAAATCAGAGTTTCCGTATACCTGGCAGATTGTACTTAACTGCCATGTAGTTCCAAAACAAGACGCCATTTTCTGATTTTCAAATTATTAAACAAGCAAAAAGTAATAATAAATATGCGACTTACATTATATCCCTAATGAATACAGGATTTAGATAAAAATTGTTCAAAATACTCTAAATTTTCGGGTAATTAAACAATAGACAAAAGAACTTGTTTGGTGATTGTCTCTCGTTGGTTTGGCTTTATTGAAGTCATACTATATTTGGTCAAGATAGAATGTAGAACAACTCCCATTGTTCACTGTTCTTTATTGTCGGTCTTACCAATGAAACAGCCTAGTATCATATCACTGTCGCTGACGTAAACTTCAGGCATATGGTACGTCCCATCAGCAGCACAGATGCCGATAATGGTGTCGGAGAGACCCTTGTCAGTCATCACAGTGGTGTTTGGTGGACATAGGATATCGAATTCTCCAGCAGCTGCCTGAAATTATATTAATTACATGATTTTCGCAATGCTTTTGTGTGACAAATAATGAAAAAATCGTTTTCACTTTTAAAGAATTAGTGAAGAATTTGACTATATTCATGTTTTTGCGTTTAAACCAACATGGACATGGTGTGTTACAAAATATAGTTAATTTCACGTATGCTAGAACAACTATCACATATGTAGTGCATTGTAGTAACTCACAAAAGACCGTTAATCCAATGTATCTGGTTTATAAATTAACTTAATATGTGAGTTGGCGCTACTTATTTTTTAAGTTTAGGTGTGAGTCAAAATGACTGTTATGTTTTAGCCAACATCAATTCAACTCATTTTAAATAGAACCTACAACTCACCACGTAGGTAGGGGACAAAATCAAACTTTACAAATAAGTCAAAACAAATCATATTTGATTTGATTAAACTAATCCTTTCTCTGTGTGTACTTATTTACCCTAGTCTAATATTTTTAAGGGGAGTTGGAAGGGGGGGGGGGTAAAGTAAATGGGATTGAAGTGCAGGAAGGAGGAGGATTGAATATGACATGTTTATAACAATTATTAACCAATGTCTCAAAAGCTGATCCAGATTTACCCCCCCCCCCCCTTCAGATAAGGTTAAATTAAATCACTGTGACTAAAAGAGACAGCATTGATTTTATGATTAAAAGTTCTGCCGCTGTAAGTATCTGTTATCATCAGATTTTTACATTGTGAAGAGTTACATGTATTGTGTTATGAAGATATTCTATTGTGAAGAGTATTTGAATAGTAATTTGTGATACATATTATAAAATTCTATTGTGACAATAACTGCAAATAGTATATCTGTGTTCGCTTTGAACACATCAATTGACAGTCTGCTGGACTTACTACTTTGAAGACTAAAACAATATTCATTTTAGTCAAGATGGGAAGTTTATAGGCGTACCACCTAATATTAACAAAGAGCCCCACTCAATCTTCCTTGACTCCACCATAATTATAATTATCTGTCTATATGAAATTATATAATTTTAATCATAATATTGAGTAAATAAGAAATTATAAATCTGTTCCACATTCTCGATCATAGATTGAAATTTAAAAAAAGTTCTAATGTTTGTTTTTCAATGATAATATTAATTAGTATTGTTCCTAAATGAAATGATATTTAAATAATCACATTCATACAGCCCAATACATTATTATTAAACAAAATTATTCAATAAATTCATTCTCACCAAGATATTTTGTTGTCCTGTGAGTATTCCATGTGAAGTGAAAGTAACATCGGTAATATTTTCATAATTGACCATATTTTCAGGAAGACTGAATTCACATTCTGTGGAAAAAGGGAGTAAAATATATCACATTCTGGGGTGAAAAGGTAAAATATTTCACATTTTGGAATAAAAAGGTAAAGTATTTCACTTTATGCTCATGGGGTATAAAGGTGAAGTATTTCACATTATGAAGTAAAAAGGTTAAAAAAGTAAAATAATTTGCCAAGTTATAATTGTCGATGGTAAGAATGTTCCACCTCGGTAATTTTCACCCAGTTAAATTCTGATACACCTTTCGCCTGAGTGGAATATACTGGGATCTACCGTGGTGGAATATACTGGGGTCTACCGGGTGGAATATATTGGGGTTTACCGGGTGGAGTATACTGGGGTCTACCGTGGTGGAATATACTGGTGTCTACCGGGTGGAATATACTGGGGTCTACCGTGGTGGAATATACTGGTGTGTACCGGGTGGAATATATTGGGGTCTACCGGGTGGAGTATACTGGGGTCTACCGTGGTGGAATATACTGGTGTCTTCCGGAGTGGAATATACTGGTGTATTATAACTAGAGCTATAATTCTCTAATATCATCCATGACAATCTGGTATAATCTTTGATGGCCCCGTCACATGAACATTCATCTTCAGTGTAGTATTTTAATTATTTTATACAAGCCATACGTAAAACTTTGTCAAATAATTACAGTGATAGCTAAAACCAATCAAAACTTCGAAGTGGAACACAAAGGAACACAATGTTAAGAAGTAACTTAAGCATTGAAATGATTGCTTATATTTATATTTCATATTAGATAAAAGTACGACGACTCTTATTTATATTTGATAAGAGTACGAATTATATGACGGTTCGACATTTTGATCTTTTAAGAAAAAAGTACAGATCAATAATATACTATTTAGTAATAAAAGTGGAACTGTAAATGCTTCTAGGACACCTGGCCGCGGAAAATTCGCCACGCGGTCCTTACTCATTACTCATTCTACTCATTACTAATTCTACTCATTATTCACCCTACTCATTACTCATCCTACTCATTACCCACCCGCTTCACATCCATTCACCTCCTCCATGTCGTGGACACCGTTATCGCAGGAGAAGGACTTTTCTCTCACTTTTTCACCTGTTGCTTCAGTGATACTTTTACCGTCTGGACATCTTAAGGTCACTGTGCCAGTCCACTGAAAAGGTTTATACAGTTTTCAATTGAATAAAACACTACTCAATACCAAGTATTCAACTGGTCCAATGCCAGCAGATGTTATTGACTGGTTGATAGTATCAAGTTCGAGGTTGTATTAACAATTATTATATTATCATATAATTTTGAAGCGAACTCTACAATTTTATTTAATACTAAAAACTGAAAGGAAAATGTGGCATTGTCTCATTCGAAATTATCATTCTCACTTGAAATTTAATTGATTCAATTTAATCTGCATATAACTAACACAACGAAAAGGTTATGAAGGAGCCATAGAAAATTTGGAATGATGTAAAATAAAGGGAAAAATGTGGATAATCATATAAGGCTAGAATAGCGGTCCGTGTGGGCGGTTTGGGGAAACATTTCCTCCCTCCCGTAGTATTGATAGTAGCAAAATGAATAATTTATTGAGTTTTTGACCTTATTTCGCACGGGGGCGTTTGTCCCATAATCGTCTCTACCGTGAATTCCACTAAAAACTCACTTTCAGATTGTCACCATCGTGCTTCCATTTCTCAGTACTTGATATCGTAGTCGGTTGATCAACAGTGAACTTTTCACTTAAATTTACCTCACAATCTGCAAAAATATTTAATATTAACCAACAGGGTATTTACTCAACAGCTGATATGAAACATTATTCGATAGCAAGCTACAAATAGATGTTCAGTTTTCGATTGAAAGTGGCCAGGAAGAATGTTTTCAGTGCACCGTGGAGTGATTAGAAAGGATATTTTAAGTGTATTATGCAGTGGCTAGAAATGATATTTTCTCTGTACCGTGTAGAGGTAAGGAAGAATATTTTCTGTGTACAGTGTACCACAGAATGAAAATAATTTGATTCATTCATTTTCAATAATAGTTAAATAGATTCAATGAAATCACAATATACAAGACTCGTCTTAATGTTTTACGAGGTTCGTTCCAGTGGGATTAACTTTCGTGTCTGAGCATTCAGTGTGCTCCCATTCTTTTACCAAAAGATAAATTGAAAATGCATTGAACTGAAAATAATTTAATTTCTTGAAACAGAAATGAGTATACCAAAATTACAGTTGATGCACTTTAGTGTATCGCTTCAGAGCCAAAAATTATAGATCTCATATTGCAATATAAATTAGGCTTTTACTCGTAACATTACTTTACTTACGTTTGTGACAGTGATGTAGTTAGTTTCTAGTTTGAGTCCATTACTTTACTTACATTTGTGGCAGCCATCTACTTCAGTGATGACGTTAGTATCTAGTTTGAGTCCATTACTTTACTTACGTTTGTGGCAGCCATCTACTTCAGTGTTGACGTTAGTATCTAGTTTGAGTCCATTACTTTACTTACATTTGTGGCAGCCATCTACTTCAGTGTTGACGTTAGTATCTAGTTTGAGTCCATTACTTTACTTACATTTGTGGCAGCCATCTACTTTCAGTGATGACGTTAGTATCTAGTTTGAGTCCATTACTTTACTTACGTTTGTGGCAGCCATCTACTTCAGTGATGCCGTTAGTATCTAGTTTGAGTCCATTACTTTACTTACGTTTGTGGCAGCCATCTACTTCAGTGATGCCGTTAGTATCTAGTTTGAGTCCATTGGTTTACTTACGTTTGTAGCAGCCATCTACTTCAGTGATGACGTTAGAATCTAGTTTGAATCCATTGTCCAAGCTACAAAAGAAGTTCTGTGTCGATTCCATGTAGTGTTGATCATCGTCTTTTGCAAAATGGCTTCCACTTGGGCAGTTCATTGCAAATTCACCCACTGCAGACTGAAGAAATTGTTTAATACTATATTGATCGTTTTAATAATTTTTTATCGTTCAAGTGATCATTATCATTCACTTATAAAAATGGTTTTCTGAACCAAAATGGGTTAAAAACTGGAAGTTTTCCAGAAAAGGATCAACGTTGATTTGAGTATCTGTCATTTTAAATGATTAGCGTATTCATGTTTACAGGAATACAATTAAGATGGAGGTTGTTTTCCAATGGAATTCCAATAGATAGAAATAATATATTTCAACGAAGCACAATTAAATTTCCAAGTTTAGAATTGAACCAATGACTAATAGATATAGTGCCTATAACCGTCGACAGTACTTTCTAAAATTGTATTTAAAATACTATTCAAGGTAAATTCCAATCAATCGGACGATACAACATTTCGATCATATAAGAAATAAGTATATATATATTGATTACTATTTAAGTTCCATCTCTTCTCCTTTACTAATTTGTAAAATTTAGATTCTTTTAAGCCATCCATAGCTAAAACTAATTAACTGTTCGTAAAGATCTAAATACTTACGTGAAATCCCGTTACAGTGTCAGGATTACCCATGGATGTGACTGGACTGTTGATGACATTTCCGAAATCTATTTCTGGTCTTACGGGTCCTTTCAACTGTGTCTCATAATCGAATGTACAGGCTAGTGGGGAGAAAAGAAAATACAGAGGTAGTTATGGTGGGGTTAAAGAGATTACGTTAGTAGCATCTGAACTTCATATCTATTGATATCATAATTCTCTTCACTGTTTTTTAGAACGTAGTATTTGCTGTTTTTCTCATTTAATATAGTTTTTCATTTATTCAACTAAATTTAGGAATTATTTTACAATTTTAAAACCTTATTTCAAAAATTTTATCAACTTTTCAAGACTATACTCACGGTAATCGCACCCTTGAACTACAATATCGCTCAATCTTGTATTCCATTTAATAGTTAGTCTGCTGGATGATGTTGCACATGTTATGTAGATGGAGTATGAATTTGTACCTGTGATTTTGTAGACTTTTCCAGATGGACAGTTGAGCGTCAAACCGTAATACTGATGATCTTCTCTAGTAATCTATGTATGGAGAAGAGAAGGGGAGGAACGAGCCAGAATAGAAGAGGTAAAAGAAGAAAAGCGGAGGGAGATGATAGAGGAAGGAGGATATTAATAGTATTTCAAAAACACAGACTAAAGCACGTTTTCTAAAATTGTTTTCTTATATAAATAGCATACTAAAACAAGAAGTAATTGGTTGAATGATTTAGCCATAGGAGAATTGGTACCATGTGATTTTAAAAAATGAATAGCTTTATCTTCGGTGGCCCCATCATAGCTTTCTCAGGCAGAGATAAAATATATGTCTAGTTTTAAGTTTAGTGTCTCTTTAATTAGAAACCTTTGACTCACCTCAATGCTTATAACTTTGTCACTCAAAGACTGGATGATCATTCCAGGGTCCAGAGTGTCAGGTATGACGAACATTTCATCACTCACTGTCAAATTCCCCGTACACGTATGGCCTTCAATTTCAAAGAAAATAGAAATATTAGTAACATGAACGAAAATTGTATAGAGACAAACCAAATATTTATGTAATATGTACATTTATTGTATTTATGTATGTATACTATATATAGCTATTGAATTGGCTAATGCAGCAAATGGCTTTAGGGTGAAGTGTTTTGGAATAAAATTCAAACCTAGTTTACTGATCAAGATAAAGTTTGCAGTACTGGACACTCTCAGTACTCTGAAAGTATGCGATAATTTAGGTTATGAAAGATCTAATGACTAACTTTCCGAGTACTATGAGTGTCCGGGTGCTTCCATGTATGTATAAAGTGTTTCAATCAAATTTGTTTAGATTTTAAATAATATGATGAAATTTTTCGGTTAATTGAAAAATCATAGTCCTTGACTGTGGGATATTTGGATTATTTTATACAATTACACATGGTGATATCCATATTAATAATATCAGGAATGATTCATTTAATGGGATTTTGCATGGTAATATGTACACATCGAAACTTATGTGTGCATGATTAACAATGTTATTACTTATTAGTATGGTATTTGACATATTGCTGTGAATGTGGTAAATTGCATATTGTAAACACATGTTGATTTTTATTAGTAGAGACCACCGAGCTTGAAGTTACGAAATTATCAGAAGTAGCTCTAAAAATTAGCTCTAATAATTCCAAAGAGTAGTCGTATAGTAGGAAAAAAGAATGGATATTTTGGCAGAAAATGACTTAACCCTAATGAGTTAGACGATCAGAAGGTACGGGAAGGTTTGAATAGTTGTTTAAAGAACACAAGTCTTATTTATAAACCAACGGTACTGTATTTTTTTCCAAGTTGTTAGTATATATACTTAACTAATGTGTACCAAATTTCAAGTAATAATATTGAACATAGAAGGAGAAATAATTACATATGTATATAAGACATTGGCAACTGAGAAAGCAGAGCTGTGATTGGGTGGAGTGTGACCCAATCACAGCTCGTACATACTCCATGAAAACGTGGACTGATGTGTGCTTAGTAGCTAACCAAACTGTATTTCTTCGTTGTCAAAAGTCACCATTTACAATTAATTTCCTAATTTACGTGATTTACGCTGATTTATGCCGATACGTAAATATTTTAAAACTTTTGAAAACAAAAATATTTTTGGTATTTATGTAGAAACAAAGTCAAGAAAGGCCAGTAAATTTAAAGGAATGACATGAAGGATATTTTAAAAAAGATGTGTCTAGAAAACACACGTCACTCTCATTAGGGTTGAAATTTATTCACTTTCTTTCATACTCAACTGTAGAAACTATTATATTTATTGTTCGTGATTAAAATGGTATTCTAATATATTAATATTTGTATATAGGTAATGTTTTATCATTATTCGTAGAAGTTACACAATATAAGAGAGATATGAACGATACCGATATCTTACCTTCAGATGTATCTGCCATGAGCGAAATGAAGAGCCAGCCCAAATAAATCCAAGAAAACTGCATTTTTACAATATTTTTCACTCAACCACCTAATATGTTATAATATGTGATACTAATATTTTCACCTAATCAACCTATCACCTAATATGAATTAGGAAATGATAGTTTTAAAAATGGAATTAAGAAGAAGTTCCGAGTTGTCAGACAGTTACATATTTTCGATCAGAAAAGAAAAACAATATAATTTAACATGTTATCTCGTAAATTAAAATAGAAAAATAAAATGTTGAACTATACTTTTTCTAATATGGTGAAATATGTGGAACCGCCTGAAACTCAGAACTTACCTTATGTATCTCTATTTAAAATATTAAATAAAGATAATAGATTAAATCACCTATACTACAATAAGAGAATTCTTCGATCATTAGAATGGTAAAACAAATAAATTGAGGCCATTGCTACGGGTCACACTAATTTAAATATATGTTTTATATCATAGAGTTTTGAGAGTAAAAGGTAATGTTTGATATCAGAATACATATATTGTCATTCCATACTTGCATAATATAATCATAAACTCATTATAATATTACAATTCTCACTGGATGAACTACAGGTAATGTAATAGTTCAAATAATTAAATTTTACAAAACTAATGTACCTCTAAAAAGAAGTTTTAAAGTAAAATCTTAATTTCAATTTTTCAAGTATTTTTATTGTTTGAATAGAGATATTCTTCTATTAAGAAACACAAATAAAAATTCTATTCAAATATTTGTATAATTCTTTCTATTTTCCCATTTAAATTAAAATTAAAAGTTTCAGGGGTCCCAAATGAAAAAAATTCATAATATACATTGTAGATTCTATATAATTCATTAATACAATTTGAAAGTAGTAATTATTTATAAAGTGGTAACAATGGAATTTCGTTCAATTGCTTTTCATTGAATAAAAAAATCATTTCCATTTATTCAATTTATAAGAACCTTATGTAGAAAGAAATTTAAAAATATATATCTAAAAATGCATCATCATGAAATAACTATTACATTTACAATAAGTGTAAGCTGACGTAAGTGACAGGCAGGCGCTAATTCCAAAGGTGAACCTCTTCTAGTAGTAGACCGGTGAACACTACAACCATTTGGTTACCAGTAGCACCCAGGTAGAAAATACCAAACCACAAAATCAATGTGCGTCATAGTCGTGTTTCAGAATTCACACGTGGAAAATGTATAGTTCGAAAACAACTAAAGACATAGAATAAATCGCAGGTACTACAAAAAGTACTGAAGTTAGCTTTAAAATGGTACCAGTTTCATATTACTACCAATGATATTTCAGCAGATATGAAGACTTGATATATGCCTTAGGCTTCTGGAACACCCTGTATAACAATGAGCATGCCTTGGTGTGATCAGAAAGGTTCATGTAAAACTTTAAATTGGTTTCAAAAGTTTAATTCTAATATACTTCTTGAGTTGAGTTCAAACCTTTCAATAAATTCTGAATCACTGTTGATATGTTCGAATTATTCATTCCTCATGAACCTTGGTTTACATTTACGTTGTATATATATTTACATATATATGTAAACTTAAGGGTATAGCATCTTGAATTTGTGAAATGTTTCAGAAAACTATCGCTTTGAATGAGGGCGTTAAACAATTAGTTCATGAATTTTATTTTTCCTAGAATAAAATAAAATAAGGTACTTCAACCGACTACAGAGAAGTAGACGTCAGCATTCAAGATGTGAACCTAAACGAGTTATAGGTTCATAAATCGAAAATTAATATTTAATTCTAAAAAATAATTCTTTTTTGTGTATTTCGTTTAATAGTCAATAATTTTTCTTTAATTATATGTATTAAAAACATATCATTATTACTTATTATGATTAAGGCAACTCATATAATTTTCTGTGTATTTGCCATAGATTTAAAGAGTTCCTTAGATCTTAAGTATATTATACATTATGAA
This sequence comes from Caprella mutica, assembly GCA_947561585.1. Classification (NCBI taxonomy): domain Eukaryota; kingdom Metazoa; phylum Arthropoda; class Malacostraca; order Amphipoda; family Caprellidae; genus Caprella; species Caprella mutica. The sequence continues at coordinate 193,061 of CANNZV010000457.1, read as the reverse complement.
AGACTACTGGGCTACTGGGAATATTAAGATCACTCATATATCACTTAGGATAAGCTAAAGCTTATTGTAAGTTATAGTTAGATTATTTAACAAAATACTTTTGAATACTTTGAACATCACCAAAATATCCTATGTCTAAATGTGAAAGCTATAAAAAATAATATGAAGGAGAAGGGTAAAATTAAACCAATGTAACAGATAAATGAAAACTACACCCACAGTCGGAGCTAATTGTATTTTGTATTGTCTATTTTAAGTGAGGATATTTCTGTGAAGATAAGATATTTTAGATGAACATGTAAAGGAGATTCGTTAAAAAATTTATTACTCTGAAGGGGGAGCAATATGTGGCATTTGGAACACCAATCTAAATTAAGTCGTAAAACAATTAGTCTATGAACATTTTTTTCATGCATAGAGATCATTGGAAGTAATCTTTGGAAGTATTCAGTTCAACTCAGTACTTAAGATAGGTTCCAAGGTAGGTTTCGGTCTGTCTTTGGCTAGCTCTCTCTGGGGGGTCTTCAATCATATCACTATTTAATATATGCTACATATTATATCTGTGTGTTCAGGTTGATGAGAAATGCAAATCCTTACAAGGTGACAACTCTTCAATCAACATAATATTCTCACATACTTCATAAAAAGTGTGGGAAGAGATACTTTTATATTTTCTCTTATCTTATAGCTTATAGTCGATTTATGCTACGAATTGGTAAAGTTATATAGTCTGAAACGAGGACTTGATATATAATCAAATTAGTAATCAAATTAGTTTCATAATCAAGTGATATCGATAGTCTGACACATATATTTTAGTATTTTAGTACTAAAATAAAGTTCAAAGCGTGAACTTTACCGAATTTAAAATATGGATTGTTCAAACTTTAAAAATCTTTCAACCATGAATTGTTAGTCTAAAAATTGAATCGATGTTAAAAGCTTATTGTAATTATGTTATGAACTATGATATCAATTTAAATATATCTATGTAGTTATTCACGAACTCTGAAATATTCTGTTTTCCAAAGTGGAGTCGAATTTTGATAATTGCTTACATCCTGTTTCTTTTACCCCAAATACCAAACTCACAAAGTCCATTATTCTGCAAATCCTCGTATAGTAAGTCCAACGTCGTTCTAAACAAACCTTTTATTAGTCCAAGAGATTTTTTAAACTGTTGAAGAAAGACCTCGTACTAGACAAAGTAATTTTGGCCTCCTGACAGTTGTTCTAGTGAAATATTACAAGGAGTAATATTTAAGATACTGTGTTCATCATAAATCTCTCTTCGAACAGTGTATGATTTTATTATTTACTTTTTTTCATTAAAACATAAATGAACATTCACCATTTTTTTCATTGCAGATTTTATGCTAAAGAAATTGATGTGAAAAATCACAATGAATTAGATACAATGAGAAAATGCTAATTTTTTAAAGGGATAGTTTTAACGAATATGATGCATTTATAGCTGTTCAAAAAAGGCTGGATTACGTATTTCTTGTTTCTAAATATTTTCCCCTCGAAAATATTAATTTAATCATCATTACATTCTTGACAAACAAATAGCTCTATATGTACGAATCTACAAAATATGAGTTTTATAATAGACCAAACCAGCCTGAAACGTAACTCTGAACTACTACAAAGATTTGCTGTATTACCATTTAATAGAATATATTTCTGTATATCCCTATGCTTCTTTATTCAATATTTGAGCATAAATTTTTATAATACTGTAAAAAGGCATAATGACTTTTTGTCTTTGACTCGAGCAGGCTTGACTTTGTAAAGGAAACTCCTCATACGGTGTTCCTACCAATTTTTGAACATTTTCCTAAAGGCCCATATTTGCTAAACTGTGTTTTTATATAATTTTCCAATAAATAATAACTGGTTTTTGGTAATTGTTGAACAATATTAAATCAGCAACTAGATCTTTGAAGGTAAAATTGTAATTAATGAACAATCACTTCTGAGGAGATTCAAATTAATATAAAATGCAATTTAATGTTTAAGAGTAGAATCTGTTGTCAAATCACCAGAAAAGATACCTAGTAATTACCTACGCTTTTATTGCATAGGGTATTGTATTATTTAATAGATGGGAATTAAATAAGGTATCCGGTAAATTGCTCGAAAACAATTGCTCGAAAACAATTGCTCGAAAAACAATTGCTCGAATGAATAATTGCTCGAAAGACAATTGCTCGAACGAACAATTGACCGAATGAACAATTGCTCAAATGACCAATTGCTTGAATTATCAATCGTACCGATAATATAAAATATATAAAATACAGTTATTATTTATTACTGATTAGAAACATTGACGGTTAGGTGCAACTAATCGAAGAGATTTCACTTCACGATTTCATTTCACGAAGAGAACGTCTCGTCAGAACCCAGTGAAGCAATTAACTGACAAAAAAACTAAAATTGTAGTACCTTAAATTGCCGCAGTATTCCTGTTCAATAAAAATAAGAAAACCATGAAGATTAAAATTTAAAATACATTATTATGATTGAGAGTAATTAGTGATTAAAAATATGAAATACAGTTATTATAAATTACTAATTAGAAACCAGGTCGGTTAGGTGCAGCTAATTGAAGTGATTCAACTTCATGATTAACTGACTTTTATTAATTTGGACACTGTGACCAATTCGATCAATTGATCATTTTTATGCAATTGTTCATTCGGTCAATTGTTCGTTCGAGCAATTGTCTTCGAGCAATTGTTCATTCGAGCAATTGTTCATTCGAGCAATTTTCTTTCGAGCAATTGTTCATTCAAGCAATTGTTTTCGAGCAATTGTTTTCGAGCAATTTACCTAGAACCATTAAATAATAATATTAGTATATTATTTTGATCTGGTAATTCAAACTTTAACCTAATTATAAATAATATATGAAATTAAAATCAGTTCTGTCAACAAGAAATTTATTCACTGTAGAATATTTCGTTGTGTCTTTCGTTTATTGAAATAAAATGGAAACGTAAAGCAAAAAAGTTACAAATCGTAGAAAAAATTCGTTTCAAATTTCCCATTTTAGTATTAAATGTATTAACTTATTGTAGAGAATTGAATGTTTTCAATTATTTCCCACTTCATCTTTTCTATACTCTTTAATAAGTTACATTTAAATATAATAATGGTTGAATGAAATATACATGACTTTATAATTCATTTTAATAATAAAAGTATTCCATTCATTCTGCGTTCATTCCATAAATATGAAAAATCATGGGAGAAAAGAAGTTATTAAATATCATGAACAGGTTAAGTTCCGAGTTATATAACCTGCCCTACACGGATTGATATCCCAAAATTAAAGAAACTATTCGTATAAATGGGAAAATCAAATGGCAAAAAATCAATTAGAAATGGAACCTCATGCAAGATTGAAGACCTGGCCACCAAGATCTTAATTATTCAATGCCCAGCAACAACGAACCATTGAAACAAACCTGAATCTTGAGAATCTTACATCAAAGACCACTATAATTTCTCGAATATCTTCCAGTTCCTCAAGGAATACAAATTTATGAAAAATACATGTTAGTACGAAATTAGTAAAACTACCAAATCAATATGTAGAATATTATCACATCCTTATTTTGTTATCTTTCTTCGTAATATTGACTACCAAATTCTTGATACTACTCTCCTTTACTTTCCGATAATGAATTTTGAAAATAAATCTCAAGTCGCTTAAGAGGAATTTTGTCCTGAAGCATCTCGTTACTAACTTGTGAACTTTTATTTTAAATAGTATCCGTGATACCTCTTAATATAAAACTAAACGATAATTATAATATTGTGTTTCCTTCTATAATCAAATGTATGAAGCCTACCGATAACTCAGAACTTACCCTATCCTAACTCAATTGGGTAAACACTTGATTACTCTGTGTGATCAAGTTTCAGAATGAAATTAATTTAAGTATAGCGTTTATAAAATATCTCAATATATGATTTGTCTCACCTTCTATAAGATCGTCCGTGAAATCCTCGCTTTCTTCTCTGGCAAGCTCCGCCACTGAAGTGAGCATCGATTCTGTTTCATTAAGCGCCGTAACCAGTTGTTCCAGACTCTCCGTAAGGTCTTCGCTATCTCCAATTGCGCCGGACGAAAGTACCTCGCCAGCGACAAAATTGGCATCAGCCAACTGATCAGATAGACTTTGCTGTTCATTAGTAATGTCGTTTATCTCATTTAGAGCGTCGGCATTACTGATTGTGCCACTTTCTATTAGCTCAGCAAGTTCTGCTGTCTTTTCAGTAAGGTTCTGGATCTGTGAGATTAGAGATGCCAATTCTGTAGCTATTGGTGCGACTGGGTCAACAGCATTTTCTGCAGAAAAAAAGTTTCAATTCGATTTTCGAAGCTGTCATAACAAATGTTAAATTGTACCTGTAAAATTATCAATCTCTGAATTCTGGTTAGACTGACCAATCAAACCGTCTGATGCAGCATTAGCTTCATTGATGATTTCAGCAATAGATGACGCCTGATCACTGAGGTCAGGATCATCCGAAAGAATTTCTTCTAGAATCTCGAGCGTTTCGACCACTTCATTAATTTCTGCCAATACAATAGCATATCCCTCAGAGGAATATTCCGTTTCCCCTATTGTTTCTGTCATATTAGTTAGTTCCTCATCCAATTCGGCAATTTTGGCTTCTATTTCATCGACATCCAAATCAATAGAGTCGTTCATTTGAGCTGTTGCGATCATTGCCACCAAAGCCTGGATTTTACTAGTAAGATTTTGAGACTGAGAAATTAATTCTTCAACTTCAGGTTCAGTTGTTGTAGAATTCGAGGAAGTTTCGTTTTGATGATCTGAATTGATGTAGTCTTGAATTAATAAATGTTAGAAGGTAGACAAAATCATAAAAATCCTATACCCCTAGAAAAGTATTTCTTATTTTTCAGAAATATCTCAAACGATTACCGTCAGTTGGTGATGGCATCGTAGTAACAGTTTCGTTACTAGAACCATCTTCCCACTCATCAGTCGAAGTGGTGTCTGAAGAATTAGAGCTGCTTTCTGTTTCATGTGTTTCTTCTGTTACAGGATCTGTAATCATAATATATTTTAAATCAGTTGATTAGAAAAATGTATATTATGAATTACAATAGAGTATTATATTCTGATTTCAGTTTGTTTGTCAACGATCCTATAGCTTATATCGAGTCATCAACAAATAAGGAGCTAATGGAAGATAAATACCTGAAACTTCAAGAGTTAAGTTCATTTTCATATTTCCTCTATTTCAAATCACTTTAATTGTATATTTTTATAATAAATTAATTAATTAAAACACAGGCAGCAGGTGGCTCTTCGAACGTGACAAATAGTTTTACTCATTTTGAAATTAAAGAACTTTGAATTGTACTAATTAAATATAAACTATTAAAATATATGTAAACATGCTTGAACGATTCAAATATGTCCTAACAAGTTTAAAGCTGTTCTAACAAGTTGAAACATGTTCTAACTAGTTTAAACATGTCCTAACAAGTATGAATGTATAACACATTTTCTAGCCAATTAAGTTACTTTCTAAATATCAAGTTGGGCCTTAAATTCAAGGCAAAACAGTAACATTACAACTAATAAATCTCATTGCAGTTAAATTACCGTAGTGACATCCAGGTAGTGTGTTGTTCTCAGTAACTGCCTCACCATCGAACTTTACAGTCGGTACATTACACTTCAGTTTAATGGTCTCCTTTTTCTCCTCACCAACTTTGAAATAGCCGCCATGTTTGCACTTCACACTGAACTCTTTGTCATCCCTCTGAATATTGAAATTATTATTAGATGAATTGAATGTGTCTTCAAGTCTACTTTTGAATTTTAAATACTGAAAGTAACGATAATTTTGAATACATTGAGCCAATTAATTGTCAAAACACGCCGTGGATTAAATGTATGGCCAAATGCAAAAATCATTTAAGATACAAAATTTTGGAAATTGAATTACATTTTCATTCTTCGGTTCAAAAAGAAATTTAAAACATTGTTTGCTTATTCATTTTCATACTTCACGATTTCTTACTATGTACAAGAGATCTCCATCAACTGAACCATCGTTTTCATCTATTTCATAGTCGGTGTCACTGGATCCTTCGAATAAATTTGACATCGAAATCTTGCACACTGGAAAAATAGAATGATGACATTTATTTAGGATAATCAAGAGATTTTTAATTTGACAACAGAGACAAAGAATGAAAGCGATTTGAATGTTGTCTACTGAATTGAAAATTGGGCTCTATTCCTTAAGAGACAATTGAATTCTTTATCATTGAAATATGATATTTCTTTTGTGGCACTTTGGAATTAGTTAAATATTTAGTCAGTTAAATTGGAAATAGGAGATCATAAAATATTTCTACCTGCCTTAGTCATATCTATCTTTCCCTCTGATTAATAAAAACTTAATGATGTGAAGAAAAATTCTTGTGATGATGATAATTTTTTCCTATGTGTTTGGACCATCGATATGATGAACGTGGTTCAAGCTTATTAGTTAGGATAATTATACTTTAAAAAAGCAAATTATATAACTAGTGTTAGTAGTTTAGTTGTGTAACTTAGAGTCAGTAGGTAGAGGCAATGCTCAGTCTCTAACAGAGAAGGACAAGGCCCATCTCTGGTCTGTCTTCATATCACCATCTACTGTAACCATAAGATTCTTTTTTTTACTCAAGAATAAGTAAAACCTAATCCTTTTACAGTTGTATGTTCGTTATCATTCCACCTGTCAATTAAATTAACCTATCCAGTATAAATTCAAGGCTGGATCAATAATATCATAACACCTATCTTAGAAAAGTGTCAAACTATTACATTACAAAATCAATAAGATTGATTATCCTTCAGGTACTTCATTATCAACAATAGTTGGTTGTTTTATTAAAAAGATTCCTTTGTCGAATCCTAAAATAGAAATTAACTTTTAAATATATCCTCACCATCAACGCAACCTTTCATATCAGAAGGAATGGACCCATTATACATCTTCAGACCGTCATCAGTGCAATCCAATTCCACTTCGTCATGCCCCTTCTTATCCAAGAACATTGCTGTGCCTTCAGAACATGATAACGTAACCTTCGAGTCCTTCAACTAAGAGTGATGGTAGAAGAAAAGAAAATATGTGATTCCCAATTGAAAGCTAAATAATATTCGATAAATCCACCAATTTTGTCTGAAACTCTATGAGGCCAATGAACCAAATTTCGGTATACTTTTTATTCTCACTTTTAACCGTACGTAAATATTCAAATGAAAAATGAGTATTATTCACAGCTATGTTAGTTTATGCATGAATATCAAAATACATTAATTGAGCAAAAGAAACTGGTATCCACATAATATTCATAATTTGTACAGTTTGAAAATCATGTAGGTAATCATAGTTCTAAAAGAACTCATTGGAAATATTCTATCTTTAGTAATTGGTAAAGAGGAATGAGTTTCTGGTAATTGGTTTATTAACCTATAAAGCTACTAATTGTGAAGGTTTTACTTTACCACAATCAGATTCGTCGAATTCCAGAACCCTCCAGATTCGAAATTTGCCGTCACGTTTTTGGTGTTTTCTTTTATCTTTTCATCAAATTTTTCTTCCATACAAACTGATAGAAAATAAAAGTTTTAAGAATAATTAAATATCTTCCGTCACGAAAAAACAAAGAATAGCTACATTATATGTAGATTCGTATAGCTAAGTTAATGGATTTAAATCCTTTAACGTGTTTATTTTTCATTAAAAAAAATTCTAGCTTAAAGAGGTTTCTCTTCGTGCAGGCCTGAATGTATTTAACTAGTTCTCTTTTACCTTCCTTGCAGCCTTCAATTTCCGAAGGAACTTCTTCTTCGTCCAAAGTAAGTCCGTCCTGTGAACAGTTAAGAATTGTGTCCACTCTGGCTGTTGTTTCATTGATGAAAATGGCATGGTTGTCCGGACACTTGATAGAAGCGGTTGAGTTCATTGCCTGAAAATGATGGAAGTAAATAGTTACTTTAAAAAGATTTCTTTCTTTTCAGGAAGATTTGAATATTGTAAAATAACAAGACAAGGATCTTACCACAATCAATTTGTTCAAATCCCAATCTCCTTTCGTTTCGAAACTGATTGTTATATTTTTCTCCGAATCATCCTTGAACTTCTCGTGAAAATTGTTGTCAATGCACACTATTAGAAAGAGAATCATTGATTTATATAAATTCAGTATAATTTAATTAGTTATCGGAAACTATCTATTACTACTAAGTTCAATTGGCACCTGGCCGGCATATTTCTTTGAAGAAACTAGAATAACATGGAAATTCCAAATTTTAAGAACATATACTCTCACCCTCGACACAACCATCCATGCTAGAAGGTATGGATTCATTGTCCATTTTCAAACCATCAGCAGTGCATTCCAGTTCTAATTCAACCTGTCCCGTTTGGTCCACAAAAATCGCTGTTTTTTCCGGACAAGACAACGTGGCCTTTGAGTCCTTTAACTGGATAGTGATAGGAAGAGTGAATTGACAAAGGAAATTGCTACTATTATTTAATGGTGTAATGAAACTATTTCAAGCATAAATTTTTCTCTGAGTTTTAGTAAAATTCTATCCAGGATTATTTACAACAACTAGATTTGTCGAATTCCAAAATCCTCCAGATTCGAATGTTGCTGTAACGTTTTTGGTGTTGACTTTTATCTTCTCATTAAACTTTTCCTCCGTACACACTAATGGGAAAGAATGAGGAGAGGATAATATATTGGATATTTGTCAAGAAATCTTATATTTTTCTGTTACCACAACAATGAAATGTTTTACATAATTGTACCTTCCTTGCAGCCTTCAATTTCCGAAGGCACTTCTTCTCCATCCAAAGTGAGACCATCCTTAGTACAGTTGAGAATTGTGTCCACTCTTCCCTCTCCATTGATGAAGAGGGCATGGTTGTCCGGACACTTGATAGAGGCAGTAGAGTTCATAGCCTGAAATTGGTGTAAATCTCTCCTCAATGTAACTTAAATTAAGATAGAACTTAGATCTAGTACTATTTAGTAAAAGGAAGTCTCATTTGATTATATTTAAAGGTTATCTCTAGTTACTCTTTATACATATACATCAAATTTTGACATAACTAACCACAAGTAATCTGCTCAAATCCCAATCTCCTTCTGTTTCAAAACTGATCGTAATGTTTTTCTCCGTTTCATCCATGAATTTCTCATGAAAAGTATCGTCAACGCACACTGCAAGTTATAAATATGAACATAAAGGTGAAGAAATTAGAAAATCTAAAATCTGATCAAAAATCTTGTACAATTTTTGTTCGGAAGTAATCTGACAACATCTTCAAAATCAGTACTTACTTTTTTGACAGTCTTTGAAGCTCGTGTCATCGTTGATTGGTTCTTCATTGTAGTGGAAGAGGCCTTCCTTACACTCCAGAGCCACCTCTTGGATGAAAATATTCCTAGTATTGTCATATTGGTAGTTACTTTCGTTGCAGGAGAATGTCACCGTAGCGTTCGAAACCTGCAGGATGAGAGAAATAGTTTCGGAAACTGTGGAATAAATATCAAAGACATCGAACTTAATATCGTCTTAGAGTGAACTAATCAACTGTTACCAAGTGGAAGACCAAATGATTCAAAACATAATGGCATCTTTCTCCCTTCGTTCATCAACTTTTTACAATACAGAAGGTCTAGATCAATAGTGTTCATCTATGGCCCCCCCCCATGACTTGATGTAGGTGATTTTTTAAGTTAACACTCACCGCCATCAAAGTAGTATTGCCGTAGACTCCTTCCGCATCTCCAAAATCAAAATGATATGGAACCATGTCAGTGTAAATCTCCTCTGGATCGACTTCACAAGATTCTTGGGGAATAAATAAGATGTTAGAATTAGTTGGAAATGAGACATGTGAAAGGTCAATTTAAATCTATTTCAGAATTCTGATTTTATTTAATCCTTTCAAGAGTTCTCGCATACCTGGATTATTGCGATTACCCTGTGGCTATAAAACAAGATGCCATTTTTATATTTTCAAATTATTGATCTAGGTAACAGTCTAATGAAGAGGCGACTGATATTAATTACCTAATAAATGCAGGTTTTATGTATAAAATATTCAAAATGATCGAATGTTTAAGTTATTTGAACAATAAAAAAATAGGACATGTTTGGTGATTGGCGTTTAGCTTTTGTGCGGTCATACTGTATCATTCTGAGATGATCCAAATATTTCCATTTTAAAAGTTGAACAGTTGAGGTCAGTCTTACTACTGAAACAGCCTAGTATCATATCACTGTCGCTGACGTAAGCTTCAGACATGAGGTACGTCCCATTTGAATAACAGGTGCCTGAAATGGTGTCGGAGAGACCCGTTTCAGTCATCACAGTGGTGTCTTGTGGGCAGAGGATTTCAAATTCTCCTGAAGCCATCTGAAATTATAATAATAACATAATTTTGCAATGCTTTTTTAACAACTTAAACAATTCAATGAAGTGTATAAGAACGGGATATGGCTGTTGATGAGCTGGAATTTTGAGGTGAAGAACAAGAATTTGGGGGTTTATGAACAGAAATTTTGTGGTAAAAATCAGTAATTTTGTGGTTTATGAAAAAGAATTTTGAGGAAAAAGCAAGAATTTAGAGATTTATGAACAGGAATTTTTGGGTAATAAGCAGGAATTTAGTGGTAGAAGCGATAGGTTAAAATCTACCAATTTGTATTATTTTATTGAAAATCAATCACGATATCAAAAGTTAATATAAATTCCTCATCCACATAAACATTTGCGCTTCGAATAAGGTTAGATTTAATCGCTGCAACCAAAGTCGACTCTATTGATTTTATAATTAAAACTTTTCCAGCTGGAAGTATCTGTTATCATTAAATTTTAAATTGTGAAGAGGATTCATTTGAATTGTGTAATGAAGAAAAACCATTGTGAAGATTTATATGTATTAGGTTATAATGAAATTCTTTTGTGACAATAACTGTAGGTAATATGTCTGTGCTGGTCTTGCTTAAACGCACAAACAACTTTAAAGATTAAAAATATATTATACTTAAATGAAGATAGGAAGTTAACCACCAAATATTAGCAAAGAGCCCAACTTAGTTGTCTATGGCCCCACCATAACTATATCCCTATATTAAACTGTAATATAAATATAACTATATAGAAAGTTTCAAATTATCAGACTGTCCACATTCTCGATCATAAAGAAAAAAAGTATATAACAATTATTATTTACCCTTTATTTAACCTGTTATCCATAATACCTGAATGAATACGAAGTTGAATAAAAATGTAGTAATTATAAAAACGTTTGTATCGAAAATTTAGAACACTCTGATAACTCAGAGGTTAACCTGATAACCTAACTTTATTAATGATTTATTTAATAAATATATATTTTTCAGTACATTATATATATTTATTATATCTTATTTGGGGGGGGGGGGCTTAAATTGGCGATGAGCTTTAATTTCTAATCATTTTCTGTTTTTCTAAATATGTGTTTCTCATCTTTATTTAAAATTATGTGGATGCTATTTGAAAATCACTTGGTAATAAATTTAGTTTACTCCAAAATCAACCAAAAAACGATGAATATTAATATTCTAAATAGTCATATTAAACAGTCAAAGGACTATACATTCATTTAATAGCTCAATCCAGATGTATTGACCAAAAAATACATTTGAATTAAACTTCATAAATTTCATTTCTACCTTTTACTGGCATCTATGCTTTACTATCTAAAAGTTGAATACCTTTACCATAAAAATTTACAATATTCTTCCTCACCGTGATATTTTCGTTTCCTCTAAATTTTCCATGTGAAGTGAAAGTAACATTGGTGATATCATTATAATTAACCAGATTTTCAAGAAGAGTGAATTCACATTCTGGGGAAAAAGGGAGTAAAATATTTCACTTTCTGGGTTAAAAAGGTAAAATATTTCACATTTGGAGTAAAGAGGCAAAATTATGGTTCTATTGTTATATTAGGTGACTGGTAAATTCCACCCTTGTAAAATCCCCAGTATATTCCACCCCTGCATACTCAACCCCAGTTAGGTATATTCCTTCTTGGTATAATCCACTCCAGTATATTCCACTCCTGCATACCAAACCCCTGTATATTCCACCCCTTTATATAATATTATATATTTTTATCCCAGGTAAAAACTAAATACACTGCTCTCCTAGTGTTTAAAGAGCTTGCCAAAAAGTATTCTTAGTGCCAAATGAATTCTTTACTTTATTTACCGGGTTGGAATTTACTGCAGTGGAATATACCTAGAACCATAATTATCTACCATTATCAATGATGTCATTTATAATTTTCAATGCATATTTCTCTTTAGTGAAGTATATTAATCATTGACCAATACATACAACTTTATCAAATAATCACAGTGATAGCTGAAACCAATCAAAACTTTAAACTCAACCTGTTATTAAACCGAATGATTCATTCAACCATTTAAAAAGGAATAGTGAACTTGAATTGAAATGATTACTTTTATTTAATTCAGATTATCTAGCGTATGCCTCGAATTATCTAATGGTTCGACATTTTCGGTTATGTAAGAAAATTAGTATATATTAATAACTATATACTGTTTTGTTTTAAATGTGAAACTGTAAGATGGGTCTCTACGACAATTCGCCACGTGAACCTTAGGCCCGCTTCACACTCGTGGATTTTTTTTCGCGGTGATAATGCACGCAAGTTCTTAAGAGGGCCAACAAATAACTCATCCTACTTCTTACTCATCCTACTCATTACTCACTTTACTCCTTACTCATCTCACTCATTACTCACCCGCTTCACAGCCATTAATCTCCTCCATTTCGTGGACACCGTTATTACAGGTGAAATTTTTTTCTCTCACTTTTTCACCTGTTCTTTCAGTGATACTTTTACCATCTGAACATCCTAAGGTCACTGTGCCAGTCCACTGAAAAGGTTGGTACAAATACCAATTAAATAAAACATTACTCAATACCAATTGAATAAAACACTACGTAACATCTGAGATAAAAGAGTATTTGACTCAGCAAATACTAGAAAGTATTATTACCGTCAATTACCAGTCTGTAATTATAAGTTCCGATACAAGGTTGGATTTTTATTCCGAAAATATCATACAGGCGTTCCCACTCAAATTAATGAAACAACCGATTCATGTAAAAGAAAATAAGAATTGTCTTATGCTTCCCGAAAGAAAAAAAAGATAGATATGTAATCAAATGAACGATATTTCTAAAGAAAATATTATATGAGTAAATTAGTTCATTTGATTATTAAGTTTTCAGTTAAGCTGTTTTCTTTGTAACTAGTAGAAGTAATTGCGAGACACGTTCCACACATATTCAATTTTCGTAAGTGCGAGTTGAAATAAGATTACATTTTCTTACGATTTTGAAAACAAACTCTTAAATTCTAATTTAGTCATGATAACAGAAAGCGGAAACCGATTTCTTTCATTCGAAATTATCATTTTCACTTGAAATTTTACGGATTTAACATAGTGTGTATATAACATAGTGGGCCGATAGTTGGCTCCAAGAAAAAAGATCTTCCCCAGACAATTAATCCCCGGACAATTGACCCCAAATTACATAATAATATAAGGTTAGGGTAGCGGTCCCCTTATGAATTTGTTTCCTATAGAACTTACTTTCAGAAAGTCACCATCGCGTTTCCATTTTTCAGTACTTGATATCGCATGTGGTCTATCAACAGTGAACTTTTCACTCGGATTCACCTCACAATCTGCAAAGAAATCAAATATTAAAAATAGGGTGAATACTCAATAGCGGATATGACACAGTAGACGATAGCAAGTTACAAAAGATGTTCAGTTTACCATGTAGCGGCTAGAATGAAGGGGTACATTGAAACTTGAAAGATATGTTATGTTGGTGCCATAGAAGATTGTCATTGGCTCTATATGGAAAAAATCTACTGAAATTACTTTCTTTTGCCGAAGGATAATTTGAGAAACTGAAGACAAAAAAACTTTCAAACTTTTGAAACAAATAAGTATATGAAAATCATAGATGATTCACTCGAGAGTCTCGCTTTAGATATAAAGCTGATAGAGTAATCGTGAAAATAACTTTGCCCTATATTAGCCAAATAAATGGGCTACCTGGATGGTTTTCAGAAAAAAAAATCCTATTTATGTTTTCTTTTTATATTTGTACCCTGTTTCGAATGTATGTATTTGATAAAAATTGTAATCTGTATCTATTTTTCTGAATAAATTATTGCTATTGTTATTGTTATTGTTCTTTTTGTCTCAAATTTCAAAATAAGCTTTTAAATTACATTACTTACGATAGTGGCAGCCATTTACTTCAGTGACGACTTCATTATTTAGTTTGAGTCCATCGTAAATGTCACATACGAAATTCAGTGTCGTTTGCATGTAGTGTTGTTCCTCGTTTTTTGCAAAATGGCTTCCACTTGGGCAATTCATTGCAATATCACCCACAGCAGACTGAAGAAATTGTTCAAAAAGATGTTGTTTCATTATTGGTTTATCGTTCTACCATATTCAGTCAGTCATTTAAAAGAGCTTTGCAAAACGATACAGGGTTAAAATAGAGAAGTAAACAATAAAAATGTTCAATTTTATTTCGAGTATCTGTCACTGTAAAATATTGCCAACCGAAATTGTTCGATCAGCATATTCATATATGCAGGAAAACAACTGAGATGGAGTTTGATTTTCAATTTAATGATCAATGAGTGAAAATGGAAACTCCCGCATTCAAGGTTATTTAATTTAAGAAAACTTAAATTCACTGAGTATGAATTTAACCCAGATTGATCTATGTATATTAATACTTGATTTTCATTAGTACTTTCTAAATATATACTTTTAAATCCCATTTAGATTAAGTTTCGAGTTATAAAACGGCTCAACATGTTATATCATAAAAGAAAAAGTGTATAAATATCATTATTTATTTGGAACAGTCCTACAACTCTAAAATTATAAACATTTTCGAGAAGAGAATCACAGTATTCACCAAAATCGCTCTTCTTAAAACGAATGTGTAAAAAAAAATTTACCAGAAGTCATGCACCTATAGGTGAAACTGATTAATATCTACATACTGTTGGTAAAGATCTAAATACTTACTTTAAATCCCGTTACAGTGTCAGGATTATCCATGGGTGTTACTGGGCTGTTGATGACATTTCCGAAATCTATTTCTGGTCTTACGGGTCCTTTCAACTGTGTCTCGTAATCGAATGTACAGGCTAGTGGAGAGGAAATATTACGTTTAATAATATCTAAGCTTTATATCTATTGAATACATATTGCCTACTTTATTTATATATTTGATGTTCTAAATCTTGCTAATTATTTGTAGTTAAAACATCTTAATTTGATTTTGTTACTGCATCAAATTGTTTTGGAACGAATTTTTTTTTCAATATAGTTTTCCATTTATATAGAACATGATTTAGGAATTTCTCGAAACTTTCAAATATTATATCAACTTTTCAAGTTTATACTCACGGTATTTGCATCCTTGAACTACTACACTGTAAATATCTGTATTCCAATAAATTTTTAGATTGCTGTCTGGTGATGTACATGTTATTACGATAGACGGCGAATATGTGTTTTCAATGTGGTTGACCTTCCCATCTGGACAGTATAGCGCCACTTGGTTAATAAGTAATGAATCAAGCTATGGATGGAGAAAAGTAGACATAAAAGGAGGAAAGAGGAGGTTGATGATTGAGGAAGGAGGATAGTAATAGTGTTTTAAAATCACAGACTCTACCTACTTTCATACAAAAAAATCTAATTTAAATAGCATACTAAGAGGAGAAGTTAAAGGTTGAATATGAAAGTCATAGAAGAATTGGTACCATGTGATATTAAACATGTTCCCAATTATATTCTCACACCATAACTATCTCAGGCAGATAAATGATATGGTGGAGCTTTAGTAGATTAAGTATGTCTTACGCATAGTAAATAAATAGAAAAGTATACTAAGTTTCGAATTAATTGACGGTGAACTTGATCCATTCTTCAGAAACGATGTAAACAAATGGCGTCGCATACAGTACTCTCATGTATTATAAGTATTATAAGGTGAATATTATAAGTGAATAGAGTGTAAAACGTGATAAAAACAATTTTATGTAAGTTAATTTCCATGAAAATGCACGTTTAACTGAATAATAGAACATTTTTTTATTTAAAAACAAAATGGAAAATACTTTGTATGACGTCACTCAGAGTATTTTTTGATGTTCCAATATTGTACTTGGTATACTTCTCTATTTATTTATTATGGTCTTACGTATAACTCACCTCGATGCTTATAATCTTCTCAGTTATAGACTGAATGGTGACTCCAGTGTTCAGAATTTCAGGTATGACGAACATTTCATCACTCACTGTCAAGCGTCCCGAACATGTATGACCTTTATTTTCATGGAAAATAGAAATATTAGTAGCATAAACAAAATTTATAGATATAAACAACACACTGATACAATATTTCTAATGTATATCTACTACGTATATACATTATACATATATTATATAGATTGTACAATTCGAGCCTTGTATCCTGATCAAGATTGAGTTTGCTGTACTGTACACTAACACTACTCTTAGGCCCGTTTCACACTTGCGTTTCTCAACGCCGCGTTAGAAATACTGCTTATGGCAAAAAGTTTAGCTGTAATTGATTTTAACGGAGCCCTTAACACTTGCGTTAGAAAAATTGCAATAATTTTTCTAACGCAAGTGTGAAGGGCTCCGTTAAAATCAATTGCAGCTAAACTTTTTGTAAAGAGCAGTATTTCTAACGCGGCGTTGAGAAACGCAAGTGTGGAGCGGGCCTTAAAGTTGGCGTAAATTTAGGGCATTTAACCCATCATTTCCCACTTTCCAAGTACTATGAGTGTTTGGGTTTTTAATGTATGTAAAACATTGATAATATTAAGAAATAGAATCAGAATTATTTAGTTTTTCAACAGCATATTGCAACTTATCGGTTGATTGAAAAATGGAAGACATCAGTAGACTGTGTTTTGTTTGCGTTATTTTATACAATGACGCATGGTGATATCCTCCATTGGAATAATTTACTACCAAAATATCGACTTGAAAGTACCTTTAAAAATAATATCTTATTATAAATTCTTGAACCAAATTTTGTTGAGGAAATTAATATCATTCTAATTTTTCTCAAAATACCAAAAAAATATGAGATACAAAAATGATAATGATGATACTGGTGAAAAAATGATATATGCAAGATATATATAAACTATATTGATACAGTAAAAGATAAAAATAATAAATATATGAACGATACCGATATCTTACCTTCAGATGTATCTGCCATGAGCAAAATGAAGAGCCACCCCAAATAAATCCAAGAAAACTTCATATTTAGAATCTCTTTTAGTCACTTTTTAAGTTGCTGAGAAAATTAATGAAATAGCTGTGTATGAAATAGTAAAATTATAATAGATAAGTTCTGAAGTATCGGATAGTTTCATATTTTTGACCATATAAGAGAAAGGTATATAATTCAACATTTTTACTCGTTAATTAAAATATCGAGTTAACTTGAAACTTCCCTATACCTATATGGAACTTACCCTATGGCCAAGGATTCGGGTCACACAAACATTATATAATAATAATAGGATAACAGATTTATTAAAAGAAAATTTATAAAAACATAGTACATAAATTGTAATTTTTATTATTGAGAGTATAAAATAGTTGTTGTTACCTTAGCCAAATTGCGGAAGGTTATATTTTGATCCGCATTTATTTGCAATCTTGTTATCATAAATCAATTGTAAAATTGTTATTCGCATAACTCAAAGATTATTCATCAAATTTGCTGGGACGATCGGTCATTATCAAGGAACCATTTCATTTTACTTGTGAGCGATCGGGTCAAAGATCAAAGTCACAAAAAGGTTAAAAATCAATTGAAGTGATGTTGAAGGTATGGGCTTTACGAGTGTCTGCTCTAGTTATAAATGTATTGATAATTGGTACTTGCATTTAAATCTATATCTGTACTGTATTAAGAGCAGCGTCCCTCTGCCCGTCCGTCCGTTCGTGTGTCACACTAAAATTTAGAAACTCATATAGCATTGATCACCTATTATTTTTTTACTGTCATTCTGTCCGTCGGTAGGTATGTGTGTCACAAAATGGTTTAGGCAGACATTCTATTAAAAGCACCTCATAAAGTTGGTGGAAAATCAAACCACCATAAATTAAAATAAAAACTAAACATTTGCCACAGTATCATTGATACGGTTAAACTAATATTGAAATTTCAAAATATCGCAGTTTTGACTTTTGAGAGTGAAAAATAATTTAGTTAAATTTAATATATTGTTTACCAATATAAATATATATGTCTGCATTTAATTATAATCCTAAATATATTAATTAAATTTTTAATTAAAGAGTAACAGATACTGCACTAGTTATAATATGAGCCGCGCCCGTCCGTATGTCACACAATTTTTGAGATAAATTTTATCACCCAACAGTACGTATGTCCGGAAACAAATCTGGAAGACTGAAAATCCAGAATACCTAAAATCTGGTAAAAAAAAAATAGGAAAACAGTATATCCGATAAATCAAAAAGTCGCGAAAACAAAAAATCTGAAAAAATGAAAATTCGCTGATGCAGAAGATTCCTGGAAACAGAAAATAAGGTACAAAAATTCGGGGGAAAAATCAGAGAACCAAAAAGTTGGAAAATCTGATAATCCCCGATATTTTTTATTAGAATATTTTTTGGTTGAAGAGAAAATATTTTTCCATTAAAAACAAGAAAATAGAAGGAAAAGGATATTATCTATATTTGTGCACTATTTTTCTATTATTCAAATGAAAAATAATGTTTGAAGTCACAAATATGTGACTAAAAAAATATGTCAAAAGATGAATCATCATGATATATTTATTACATTAATATCATTTATTATATCGTTCTGAAATTGTCAGATTTCAGTACTTAATTTCTGAAAGTAATTTTAATTTTAAAATAATAAAAATTATTTCTAAATGCAACCAAGTCTACAATAAGCATAAGATGACGTGGATGGTTGGCTCTAGTTTCTTACAAAGACAGTGAAGGGTGAACCTCTTCAACTAGCAGTCTGGTTAACACTATAACCATTTGGTAACCAGAAGCACCCAATTATTTAAAATAACAAACCAGATAATCGATGTGTGCCACATGCGTGCTCCAGAAGTGACGTATACATTGACATTGTAGATCTAGAAAACAACTGAAAGAAAAATTACAAAATGAAAAGTATAACAAAAGTTTTAAAAATATCTATAAAATGTCACCAGTTTCATCTAACTACCAATGATAGTCAATCAGATATTATGACTTTAAATATGCCCAGGATTTCTGGAATACCCTGTATAACAATGATCATGCTCTGATATCATCAAAAAGAGGTATTTAAAACTTTAAATTGGATTCAAAAGTTCAATTCGAATAAACTTCGTGTGCAGTGTAATTACTTCAAACTTATGTGCTGCACCGCTTGAACCATGATACTTACATGTGGAGTGAATTTTTCGAACATATTGTACATCTATGAATTGTGTACATTCGAGCACTGATTAGTTGATTGACTTGAAAGAGTATTATATTTCTTATTTACTTGAAGCAAATACTATTAATATACATCATTTCGATTTAGGCTAAAGAGCTGTGACATTTTTTCTCCGAAGACTTGTGTCTCCGACTAGAAAAGGCTTAACTTTGAAAGGGTAACACCTCATTTGGAGCTCTTCGCAAATTTCGACCATTCTCCTAAAGGCGCATAATCTCCTTAAAGCCCATAAGACCCCAAAAGCCCATATAAAATACCCTAACTGAGCATTTTTATATTTTTATCAATAAATATTAACTGTTTATTTAATAGCTTCTATTTCCTGTGCAATTGTTGATCAATATTAAATCAGCTACTAAATCATTGAAGCTTTAACCGAAATTAAAAAATCAATCAGTTCTGAAGGATAAATAATATACAGTCACATAAAATCTTAAAGTTTAGGATCTGTTATCAAACCCCAAGAAAGGGTACATAACAATTACCTACAATATTGCAGATTGAAGTGTCAGAAACTGTCAGGGACTTAGAGTTTTCTCAGTTCAGGTGTTAGTTGAGCCTAAGCCAACCGTCAACACGGTCAGCAACTGTTAGGGACTAAGGGTTTTCTGAGTCGAGGTGTTGGTCGAGCCTAAGCTAGCCGTCAATACGGTCAGCAACTGTCAGGGCCGTAAAATTTTCTCTGTCGAAGTGTTACTTGAGCCTACACACAGAGAAAGGATAAGTTGAATCAAATCAAATTTGATTTATTTTGACTCATATGAATGGGTTATTTTTGCGCCTACCTGTAGTTAAATTGACATAAGTTAAAACAAAACAGTAGTTTTGACTCACTCCTAAACTTAAAAAAAAAGTTGAGCCAACACGCATAGATAGTAAGTTAATTTATACACCAGATACATTGAATTAACAGTCTTTGCGAGTTCCTACAATACACTCTGTCATAGTTCATTCAACATACTTTAAAATTCTTAAAAAAGAACTTTTAACTCTCATAGTAAGTTGATTCAATCTATAAAATGAATTGAACTAACTAATGTTTGATGACACAGCACATCATAGTTGTTTTAACACACATGAAAACATGAATAAAGTCCAACCAACTCACGCAATAAATTGATTCAAAGCATAAATTGATGACCCATTAGATATGAGTACATTTTTTCTCTGTGTAAGCCAACAGTCAACGTGGTCAGCAAACTGTCAGGGACATAGAGTTTTCTCATTCGAGCCTAAGCCAGCCGTACAAGTGTCAGCATACTGTCAGGGCCTTAGAGTTTTCTCAGTCGAGGTGTTAGTTGCTCCTAAGCCAACCGTCAACCCGGTCAGCAACTGTCAGGGTTTAGAGTTTTTTAAGTGGAGGTGTTAGTTGTACCTAAGCCAAACGTCAACCCGATCAGCATTTCTCTTGGATTAGAGTTTTCTCAGTCAAGGTGTTAGTTGTGCCTAAGCCAAACGTCAACCCGATCAGCAACTCTCTGGGATTAGAGTTTTCTCAGTCAAGGTGTTAGTTGAGCCTAAGCCATCTGTCAACGTGGTCAGCAACTATCAGGAACTTAGAGTTTTCTAAGTCGAGGTGTTGGTCGAGCCTAAGTCAGCTGTCAACGTGGTCAGCACCTGTCTGGAACGTAGAGTTTTCTCTGTCGAGGTGTTAGTTGAGCCTAAGCCAACCGTCAAACCGGTCAGCAACTGTCAGGGTTTGGAGCAGTGATGTTTTTTCACCTGCTCTTCGTAGCTGGCGATGATTTCTATGTGTTCCATACCTTCGGTCTCCACTGATAGCACCTCCGTGACGAAGACTCATCCTACTCAGTCATGTGCGGTGAATTGGTAGCAGGGTAAGATCCCGGCATCCAACCTTTTCTGGTCGATGCAGATTGTTGATCACATTTGATTATAACTTAGAGTAATTTATATGCAACAAATATCTAAAACTCTCAACAGTTATAACAATCATCGAATTTTTTATAGTAAATGCATTTTTAAAATTCCCATATTAGTATTCAAATTACTGTTATTGTGATTTATTTCAAAGAATTCGAATAAATTATTTGGAAATATTTTGTATTTAAACTTATTCAATAAACTAAATCTGGTTGAATGAAATGAAAGACATTTGATTATATAATTCATTTTAATAATAAGAGCATTCCATTCATTCTACATTCATTCCAAAAATATGAAAAATCATGGGAGAAAAGAAGTTATTAATTATCATAAATAGGTTAAGTTCCGAGTTATAAAATGGTTACTTCTCATAACCCAGAATTTATAACCTGCCTGAACATGGATTGGTCTCCCAAAATTAAAGAAACTGTTCTTGAAAAGAGAAAAATCAGATGCAACAACTCAATCAAAATTGAAAGAAATTGTAGAATAACCAAGGTCGTTGGGCAAATATCACTAAAGGAAGGTTTTAAAATAAATAGAATGAGAATTGGTCACACCAATTTTACATATGTATACCTTATGCAATACTGACGGCTTGACCACTAATCACTTTATTTATTCAAGCAATAATACACAACAGAAACCTACTCAAAACAAACCTGAGTCTTGAGAACACAACACAAAAAAAATATCCTGAGAGACCACATTAACTTTATACGAGTATCTTCAAATTCCTCAAAGACATTCAAATTTATAAAAAAATCTGAATATTATTTTGTAATACATAAAACTACCAAATTCATATATAGATTAGTACCATTTCCTAATTTTTGTTATCTTTGTTGACTCCCATACCTATGTAATTATTAGAAACAATTCTGCTTTTCTTCCCATTTGTAACTTAAGAAAATGAATCAGATTGCAATATGTGGAACCTACCGATATAACTCAGAACTTACCCTATTCTAACTTAGATGGATAAAAACATAACTATTGTGTGTGATCAAATTTCGGAATGAAATTAATTTACGTTTCATTCAAATAATTTTTCTATATATCATTTGACTTACCTTCTAAAATGATAAACTTACTTTCTATAAGATCGTCCGTGAAATTTTCCCCTTCTTTCTTGGCAAGCTCTGCCAGTGAAGTGAGCATCGAGTCAGTTTCATTAAGCGCCATAATCAGTTGTTCCAGACTCTCCGTAAGTTCTTCGCTAATTCCAATTGCACCAGACGAGAGTACCTCGCCATCGACAAAATTAGCGGCAGCCAACTGATCGGACAGACTTTTCTGTTCATCAGTAATGTCGTTTATCTCTTTTAGAGCGTCTGCATCACTGATTGTACCACTTTCTATCAGCACAGTAAGCGCTGCTGTCTGTTCAGTAAGGTTCTGGATTTGTGAGATTAAAGATGCCAATTCTGTAGCTATTGGTGCATCTAGGTCCACAGCACTTTCTGCAAAAAAAGGTTCCAAAGAGATTTAAGAAGTTGATACAACAAATGTCTTCATGAAATTTTCTTAATTATCAATCTTTGTACTATGGTAGAACTCACCAATCAAACCATCTGAGGCAGCATTAGCTTCATCAATCATTTCAGCAACATATGAAGCCAGATTACTGAGATCAGGATCATCCGAAAGAATATCTTCAAGAACTTCGAGTGTTTCGACCACTTCATCAATTTCTGCCAACACGAGCGCAGATTCCTCACGAGAGTATTCCGATTCTGCTATTGTTCCTATTATATTGTTTATTTCTTCATGCAATTCGGCAATCATGGCTTCTATTTCATTGACATCCAAATCAATAGAGTCGTTCATTTGAGCTGTTGCGATCATAGCCACCAAAGCCTGGATTTCACTAATTAGATTTTGAGTCTGAGAAATTAATTCTTCAACATCTGATTCAGTCGTCGTAGAATTCGAAGAAGTTTCTGGTGAAATATTAACCTTCAAACATAATCACCTCACATAACATATTAAGACTGAATCCTATTAAATGTCTGATAGATTTTCAATGCCAATAAATATAGCATTTGTATTTTTCAGAAATATCATCAACGATTACCGTTACTTCCAGGATTTGGTGATGTAGTAGAATCATTGCTGCTTCCAGTTTGATGTGGGACTTCAACAGGGTCTGTAATCATAATTATTTATTAGACCATTTTATTAGAAAATGTATCATACATAACAACGATGTATTGTATTTTGATTTTAAATTATTTATCAACCATGCTGTAGCATATATCGAGTCATCGACTAGTAAGATGCTATTTCAAAATTTTCTCGCTGAAAATTCTTACCCTTTTATCTAATATTCAGTGAAATGATACAATTAAATGTTAAATGTATAAAGATACAATTAAATGTTAAATGTATAAAGATACAATCTAGATTTATTAATGAATACATTGGCAACGTTCGAACACTAACTCTTTTTTGAGTATTATTTTTTTAATTTTTATTGCAATTTTTTCCAAGAAAACACTAGAGAGGGCAAAAAAAAAAAATAAAAAAAAATAAAAAAAAAAAAATGAGATTTATAAAAAAAATTTAAATCAGTTTACTAGTTAATTTTACAAGCTATGGAATGTAGAAGTTTTCTAAAATCATAGCTTTATTTGTAAACTTTTTCTGTATATATGTTTACAATAGGAAAACTCTCTATAAAATTAGAAAAAACAAAATACCAACTAGTCTCCATTGAATGTTGTTATGTAAATATATTGAAAACAAATTATACTTTGAATAATAAGTTTAAACATGCTCTAACAAAATTAAACATTTTCTAACAAAATTAACCATGCTGTCACAAAATTAAACATGTAACAAAATTAAACATGTTCTAATAAGTATAGACTAGTTAGAAGAATTTTAAATAAATTCTAATAATTAAGTTGAGCTTTAAACTCGAGGAAAAACTATAACTTAACAACTAATAAATCTCATTATAGTTAAGTTACCGTAGTGACATCCAGGTAGTGTGTTGTTCTCAGTAACTGCCTCGCCATCGAACATTACAGTCGGTACATTACACTTCAATTTAATGGTCTCATTTTTCTCCTCACCAACTTTGAAATAGCCGCCATGTTTGCACTTCACACTGAACTCTTTATCATTCTTCTGAATATTGAAAATTACTATTAGATGAATTGAATTAATCTTCTATTGTTCTTTTGTATTTTAAAAATTGAATGTAACGATAATTTTTCAAATACTTTTTACCAATTAGTTGTCAAAACGCGTCGTGGATTCAATGTATGGCCTAATGCAAAAATCATTCAATATTTGAAAAAAATATACATTTTTTCGTCCAAAATGAAAATAAAAACAATTTAAGAATAGAGATATATTCTTATATATAACTTCACAACTTCTTACTATGTACAAGAGATGTCCATCAACTGAACCATCGTTTTCATCTAACTCATAGTCCGTTTCATTGGATGCTTCGAATAACTTTGACATCGAAATCTTGCACACTGAAAAAATAGTTAGATGACATTTCCTGAACGATAATCAAGAGATTTTGTATTTGAATACACAGACAAAGACTGAAAGCGATTTGAAATTTTCATCCTGAGTTTAAAATGAAATTTGACTTTCGTTGATGAAATTGAATTCTTTATTATTGAAGTATGCTATATTTAATCTAATTTTCATACTTGCATTAGTATAATATCACAACATCAATCATAGAAAACGGTAAGAACTATTACATTATATAATCAATACTGTTTAATATCCTTTAGGAATTTCATTATCATTAATGGTTAGTTTTTTTATAAGAATATTCTTCTATTAAATAAAAAAAACTACAAAATCCTCACCATCAACGCAACCATTCATATCGGAAGGTATGGACTCATTATACATCTTCAGACCGTCATCAGTGCAATTCAATTCCACTTCGTCATACCCCTTCTTGTCCAAGAACATTGCTGTGCCTTCAGGACATGATAACGTAACCTTCGAGTCCTTCAACTGAGAGTGATGGGAGAGGAAAAAATATGAATCTCAAAATGAAACCTATTTTAAGCATAAATTGGAGCACGATTACATGATGCTTATTTTTGCTTACAAATTACCGTAAGGAAATATTATGTAATGTGTATTGTATTACATTATGTTAGTTTGTGACTATCGAAATACAATCATTATGCAGAAAAATATCCCCTGAAATAATGTATTTTGATATCATAAGCCATCCAAATTTACAACAAAGCTCATTAGACATATCCCAACCGGTAATTAGTAAAATAACAAGCATTTGTTAATTGGTTCTAGAATGCCAATAATTGTGAAGATGTTTCTTACTACAATTAGATTCGTCGAATTCCAGAATCCTCCAGATTCAAAATTTGCCGTGACATTTTTGGTGTTGACTTTTAACTTCTCATTAAACTTTTCTTCGGAACAAACTGATTGGAGAGAACAGTTTTAGAGCGATTCCTAGATTCACCACTTATTTAGCCTAAAGAGGTTTCTCTTCGTAAAGGTTTGTGAGTAACAACTTTTTTTTTACCTTCCCTACATCCTTCAATTTCCGAGGGCACTTCTTCTTCGTCCAAAGTGAGTCCGTCATGTGAACAGTTAAGAACTGTGTCCACTCTGGACGTTGTTTCATTGATGAAGATGGCATGGTTGTCCGGACACTTGATAGAAGCAGTTGAGTTCATTGCCTGAAAATGATGAAGAATACAGTTAGCTTAAAATAATTTCTTTTATTTCAGGAGGATATGGTGCTATTCGAATTAAATAGCAAAACGAGGATCTTACCACAATCAATGTGTTCAAATCCCAATTTCCATTCACTTCGAAACTGAATGTCATATTTTTTTTCGAATCATCCTTGAACTTCTCGTGGAAATTGTTGTCAATGCACGCTATAAGAAAGATAATCTTCAATTCATATGTATTGAATAAACAAATTGAATAGAATTTGTTTGATGAATTTAAATATTAAATTTACCAAACTCTGCGGTAGTACTAAGTTCAGCTGAAATCTGGTATTCAGATTTCTTTGAATGAACTTAAATTACTAGGAAATTTCAGTGGAATTTATTTTAGAACTACCTATTCTTACCATCTACACAACCATCCATGTTCGAAGGTATTGATTCATTTTCCATTTTCAAACCATCAGCAGCACATTCCAGTTCTAATTCTACCCGTCCTGTTTGGTCCACAAAAATCGCTGTGTTTTCCGGACAAGTCAACGTGGCTGATGAGTTCTTTAACTGGTGTGATAGAGAAGAGTGAAATGAATAAGGAAATAACTTTACAATTATTATAACAAGTATTTAATGGAGGAATGAATTAATTTATTGCGTAAATCTTTATTTAGTTTGAGTTTTAGTGTAACTTCTATCCAGGAAGATTTACCACAATTAGATTTGATGAATTCCAGAATCCTCCGGATTCGAATGTTGCCGTGACGTTTTTGGTGTTGACTTTTATTTTCTCATTAAACTTTTCTTCCGTGCAAACTAGTGGAATTAATGGGGATAGAATAGTACATTGAATATTGATAAGAAAAGATATTTATTACCGTTACCACAACATGTATTATTGTACCTTCCTTGCAGCCTTCAATTTCGGAAGGCACTTCTTCCCCATCCAAAGTGAGACCATACTGTGTACAGTTGAGAATTGTGTCCACTCTTCCCTCTCCGTTGATGAAGAGGGCATAGTTGTCCGGACACATGATAGAGGCAGTAGAGTTCATAGCCTGAAATTGATATAGACATTTGTCAATGAAGATTTTCAAAGATCTCCCTCCTATTTCCCTTTATATATACATCAAATTTAGACATGACGAACCACAAGTAATCTGTTCAAATCCCAATCTCCTTCCGTTTCAAAACTGATTGTAATGTTTTTCTCTGTATCATCCATGAATTTCTCATGGAAAGCATCGTCAACGCACACTGCAAGGTATAAATATGAACATAGAGGTAATGAAAATAGAAAATCTATAATCTGAGCAAAGATATTAATAATATTTTAGAAGTAATTTGAAAATCAATACACACTTTTTTGACAGTCTTTGAAGCTCGTGTCATCGTTTATTGGTTCTTCATTGTAGTGGAAGACGCCTTCCTTGCAATCCAGAGCCACCTCTTGGATGTAAATATTCCTAACATTGTCGTACTGGTAGTAACTTTCGTTGCAGGAGAATGTTACCGTAGCGTTCGAAACCTGTAGGGTGAGAGAAATAGCTTTGGCAACTGTGGTATAAATATTTAATATCGTCGAAGAGTAAACCAATTGACTGCTGTCAAATAGATGACCAAATGATTTAAAATACATTTTTTGCCGTCATTCATCAAGCTTGTGCAATTCTGGAAGTCTAGATTGATAATGTTCATCTATATCCTCCCCTTTCATTGATCTCTGGATATGGGTGATTTTAATTTGTTAACACTCACCGCCATTAATGTAGTATCGCCGTAGACTCCTTCTGCATCTCCAAAATCAAAATAATATGGAACCATGTCAGTGTAAATCTCCTCTGGATCAACTTCACAAGATTCTGGGGAAAAGAATAAAATGGAAGGATTAGTTTTAAATGTAACAGGTTGAAGGTCACTGGAAATCAACTTCTGAATTCTGATCTTAATTTTCGTATATCTGGCAGGGCAGGTAATCGAACTATCTTGTGGCTCTAAAACCAGACGCCATTTTCTGATTTTCAAATTATTTAACAAGCTAGCAGTCTAATAATTTGTCGCTTTATATTATTTAACTTAGTAAATACCGGATTTAGATGGAAATTATTCAAAACGCTCCAAATTTTAAGTTAATTGTGATGTCTTTCATCGGCTTAGCATTAGAGCGTACTATACGTTGTCAAGACGATCTATATCTTTATTCAAATGTGATATTCTTCCCATTTTACAAATTTGCTCTATGTCCTTTATTGTCGGTCTTACCACCAAAGCAGCCTAGTATCATATCACTGTTGCTGACGTAAACTTCAGGCATGTGGTACGTCCCATTTGGATAACAGGTGCCGAAAATCTTGTCGGAAAGACCCTTGTCAGTCATCACAGTTGTGTTTGGAGGACAGAAGATATCGAAGTCTCCAGCAGCCGCCTGAAATTATATTAATAACATGATTTTGGCAATGTTATTTTGCAAAAATTAATAAATGCGGGTGAAGAACGGGATATAAAGAATGAAGAATGGATATGGCTGTAGATGAGCATGATTTTTGGTGTAATAAGTAGGAATATAGGGGTGGAAGTGCTACATTAAATCTAACTATATCATCATTTTGTTCAAAATTTATCAAGGTTTCAAAAGGAAATATTGTTCTTATATTTCTTTTTGAATATAATTAAATTCAATCAATGAAACTAAAGTTAACTCCATTGATTATATGACTGAAACTTTTACAGCTGCAAGTATCTGTTAGTTATCGTTAGACTTTTCCAATAGTTATCTGAACAGTCTTATGAATATTCTCTACTGTAACAATAACTGTAAATAATATGTAATATATCTTTTCTGGGATTATCAATTATCAAACCTATTGCTTTAAAAATATAACCATATTTCATTCAATCTAGCTGAGACGTTAGTAGGCATGCTATTACCATCAAAAGGTCAAATACCTTCAATTGGAAATTTTATAATATTCGTTATTCTCACCGTGATAATTTCTTGTCCTTCGAGTATTCCATGTGAAGTGAAAGTAACATTGGTAATGTTATTATAATTGACCAGATTTTCAAGAAGGCTGAATTCACATTCTGGGGAAAAAGGGAATAAATATTTCACATTATAGGCTAAAAAGAGGTAAAATATATCATGTTATGGGGGGGGGGGGGGAATAAAATATTTCACATTCTGAAAAAAGGTATTATTTTGGCCCCTCTATAATATTCGGTGATCAGTATACTCTACTCGTGTATATTTCACCCTGATATATCCCACCTCTTTAAATTCCAACCCGGTATATGCCAACCTTGAAATTCCAACCCGGTATATGCCAACCTTGAAATTCCAACCCGGTATATGTATTCCAACCATGTAAATTCCAATCCAGAATAGATACTTGTAGCTAGGATATATGTAATCCTATAATCAATGGAGTCGATTTTGGTTCATTTGAATACATTGAACCTTATTGGAAGAGCAATTATAAATATTACTTTAGACCCTGCTTTATTTTCAATAAAATGATAGTTATATTTAACATATCACTTCGACGCCCAATTTCTTGTTCATTACCCAAATAATCCTGCTTATTACCGCTAAATTCATTACCAGATGTATTATTTACTTAATCTACATGATGCCATTTACTTGGATGGAATATACTGGGGTGAAATTTCCACAGAATCATAATTTTTTCTGTACATTATCAGAGCGTGACCGGAAAATTCGTCCACGGAAAATTCGTCCACGGAAAATTCGTCCATGGAAAATTCGTCCATTAAATGAAAAAAAAATATTCTAAATGGAAAAAAATGTTATGATAACTGTTTTGGTAAAAGGTAATTTAATGTATGTAGGTGATAGTACATAGTTAATTTACTTTGTTGCATCCATTATAATTAAAATTTGCTGTACTTCAAAATTCATGATTGTTTGAAAAACCATTAAGATTGATAGATACAAAATAAATTTTATTAGCTTAATTTAGGAAAAAATGTTTGGTGCCTTAGCGTTCTTAACACCTGAAGATGTTGTTGGCGTTAATGAAAATTTACTAGAGGATGTCAATTGAGTTTTTTTAAACTTATTTGAAGCTACGTACATTGGAATGAAACAGGGAACACAAAATCACAGCGAAAACCCTTTATATTCAATTGAATTTTGGAATGTTCAAGATATTTGGTAGAAAAGTTAACCCAAACTAAGAGAATTCAAACAAAGAGAGATGTCACACAGCGTAAAAGGCCAAAATATTGAGATATTGTCGAACAAATATAAAGCTAGTATTGCAAGGCACTCCGAATGAAACAAATTTTTTTTTGACAAATATTGCATTACTGAAAATGTCCAGCTATTCAATTTAAATATTGTATTAAAAGTAATTTTTTTCTTTTTAATTTTTAATTATAGATAACATAATATATTAATTACATAGAATGCATTTTTCAACAACTGTTATAACTGCTGAATATATGTGTTATTTTCATCTAATCAGATTTTAAGCTACTGCCATTATCTCTTATATATAAATAACGTCTTTCTTGTTATTCCAAATTCAAGAAAACGGACGAATTTTCCGTGGACGAATTTTCCGTGGACGAATTTTCCATGGACGAATTTTCCGTGGACGAATTTTCCTAGCGCCCATCAAAGAGATCTGATTTAATCTTCGTTGTACATTTCTCTGTACAATAGTTATAATTATTAACCAATACATAAAACTATACTAAATAATGACAGTGTTAGCTGAAACTAATCAAAACTTTAAACCCAACCTGTTATTCAACCAGATGATTCATTCAACTGATTAAAAAGTTTAAGAAATAAGTTGAATTGAAATGAAGTTATTCAACACGATTTTTCTGACAAATGGTTTCAAAACGAATTGTCACTTAATTTGTGCTGTTGATTATGAATATGAACATTATTTTTGTCATCACATCAGAATTTGGACTGTACATATATATATTTTCTGGATGAAAATTAACTCGTATCAAAGGTTTCATTGTAAAATCATGTGATTTTTGTACTTAACTTCGTATATTCTTCATCAAGGCTTAACAGAAACTACGAATTTCAATGGAATCATTAAAATATAGAAAAATATTTATATGTGGTGCTCTGATCAATATCAAATTACAATTATATGAACTCTCTGATGTACAGCTTCGGGTTGTTCCTCATACGGTTCCAGCAATATAATCCGACATCATATGCGAGTCTCGATTGTCCTTACTATATTTCAATTCTAGTTTCCGCTTTCGAAACCAGGTGGCAGAGAAAATAGAAATTGTCGAGAGTAGTGTACCTTATTGTAGTATAATATAATCATTCTACTTATTAGTACCCATCCTACTCATTACTTGTCCTACTCATTACTCATCCTACTCATTACTCATCCTACTTATTACCCATCCTACTTATTACACATCCTCCTCATTACCCATCCTCCTCATTACCCATCCTACTCATTACCCATCCTCCTCATTACCTATCCTACTCATTACTCATCACTCATCCTACTCATTACTCACCCTACTCATTACCCATCCTCCTCATTACCCATACTACTCATTACTTATCCTACTCATTACTCATCCTACTCATTACCAATCACTCATCCTACTCATTACTCACCCTACTCATTACCCATCCTACTTATTACCAATCCTACTCATTACTCATCCTACTCATTACTCATCCTACTCATTACTCATCCTACTCATTACTCATCCTAGTCATTACTCATCCTACTCATTACTCATCCTAGTCATTACCCATCCTACTCATTACCCATCCTACTCATTACTCATCCTACTCATTACTCATCCTAGTCATTACTCATCCTACTCATTACTCATCCTACTCATTACTCATCCCACTCATTACTCATCCCACTCATTACTCATCCTAGTCATTACTCATCCTACTCATTACTCATCCTACTCATTACTCATCCTACTCATTACCCATCCTACTCATTACCCATCCTACTCATTACTCATCCTACTCATTATTCATCCCACTCATTACTCATCCTAGTCATTACTCATCCTACTCATTACTCATCCTACTCATCACTCATCCTACTCATTACTCATCCTACTCATTACTCATCCTACTCATCACTCATCCTACTCATTACTCATCCTAGTCATTACTCATCCTACTCATTACTCATCCTACTCATTACTCACCCGCTTCACACCCATTCATCTCCTCCATTTCGTAGACACTTCTAATGCAATCGAATGACTTTTCTCTCACTTTTTCACCTGATGGTTCAGTGATGCTTTTACCGTCTGAACATCCTAAGGTCACTGTGCCAGTCCACTGAAAAGGTTTGAACATATACCAATTAAATAAAACACTAAGTAACATCAGGTTTAAGCACCTACTCGAGTAGTCAGGCAGCAGAAGGTGAGGCTTACTTTCAGAATGTCACCATCGTGTTTCCATTTTTTAGTGCTTGATATTGAAGTCGGTGGATCAACAGTGAACTTTTCACTTAAATTTACCTCACAATCTGCAAAGATATTAAATATTAACATATATGGCAAGAGCTCAGTGTATCTTGTAGTCGGTGTAGTGGTTAGGAAGAATCTTTTCAGTGTAAAATGTAGTGGCTAGGAAGTACATATCTTGCTAGTGTGCCGAGTCATTCAATTTGTATGACAATGTAATCAATGAAGACTCCTCTCAATATTGTACAGTTTCACAGCGGCTTCCCCTCTATACATATATATAATCTTTTGAAATTATTTCTATTATTTTGCAGAATGATAATTGACGCACTAAAGTGCATCGCATTGAATATTCAAAACTCCCTTTACAAAAAAAGCTTGTGTGACTTTAATTTCAAAATAAGTTTTTACTCGTGTTCATTTCTGCTTACTTCTTTTGCAGCCATCTACTTCAGTGACGACTTCATTATCTTGTTTGAGTCCAAGGTACATTCTACATTCGAAGTCCAGTGTAGATTCCAAGTAGTGTATGTCATCCTCTTTTGCAAAATGGCTTCCAGTTGGACAATTCATTGTAATATCACCCAATCCCGACTGAAGGAATAGTTTAAGATATTATTTGTTCCATTCACTGTTCTAGTAGTCATAAGGCGTAAAGAGTTGAAGTAACCCAAAAAATGTTCCATTTTCGAGAATCTGTCATTTTGAATTATTGTTAAAACGAAATTGTTCGAGCAGCGTATTCGTAATTACAGAAAAACGCTAGAGGTAGAGGTAGAAGTTATTTCTACTCCAATTAGTTAAAAACTAATCGATATTATACTTAACCTTCCGGAGTAACTTTCTAAAATATATTTTAATAAACTATTTAGGGGAAATTCCAAGTCATCAATCATATAAGAATAAGCATACTATAAGGTATAATGATTATATTATTTAATTTCTATTATTATATAGCTTTAATCGTATATGATCGAAAGAATGGAATTGTCAGATAACTTGGATCTTACGCTAGTGCTTAGTTTATGTTTACAAAATTTCAATGAAGAGAATTGCTATCTTCACACAAAATCACTCGTCTTTTCAAATTCGTAAAACTTTTCCCCCCCCGAAGCCACCCATAGGTGAACTAATTAATACCTAATTAATTAATGATCTAAATTCTAAATACTTACTTTAAATCCCGTTACAGTGTCAGGATTATCGATAGATGTGACTGGGATGTTTATGACAGTTCCGAAATCTATTTCTGGTCTTATGGCTCCTTTGAACTGTGTCTCGTAATCGAATGTACAGGCTAGTGGATATAAAATATGAGAGAATAGTTATAGTGGGTCCATACTAGATTACGTTAATATTATATGAATTTCAATCTATTTTTGTCATTAATTTTGTTATTCTAGTGGAGTGAAGCTGTTACAATGGCCAGTCTTTGTACATACAAAAAAATGAGCCTTTATAGACAACTGTGGCCATTTTTGTTTTACGTGAAAAACACTTACAAAGTTTTAATCCCCGACTGAATAAAATCTACAGCGGCAACTTTGTCTATAAAGGCTCCTATTTTAGTATATAAGCAGTTTTAACAGTTTTATCTGTAATGCTTTATGTATACTTTGTTTATATACTTGATATTTTAATTCCAAACACCTTATTTCCGATTTGGACAGTGTATCAAATAGTTTTAAAAACGAAGTGTTTTACAACTTTATTCAATGCAATTTTTCATTCATTCAACTCGATTTAGAATTTAGATAGTATGTACGATTTTAAAACTTTTGTAAATACATGAATAACCATTTTCAATTAAGTATAATTTTAATAACTTTTTAGACTATACTCACGGTATGTACACCCTTCCACCACAAAATCGGTGATTCTTTTAATTCCCACAACTAATTTACCGAGGGTGACTAGTGCGCAGGACATGGAGATGGAGTCCTTTTTATTTTTATTGTAGGTAGCGATTTTTCCTGGTGCACAGTAGAGCACCAGATTGTAACTATCCATTGCTTGATCACCTGTTTCAACCTATGGTGAGAAGAGAATGGAGATGAGAAGAGAGATGAAAAATGAGAAGGAAGATGAGAAGAGATATGAGATGAAGAAAGAGAAGGGAGATGAAGAATGAGAAGGAAGATGAGAAGAGATATGAGATGAAGAATGAGAAGGGAGATGAAGAATGAGAAGGGAGATGAAGAAAGAGAAGGAAGATGAGAAGAGATATGAGATGAAAAATGAGAAGGAAGATGAGAAGAGAGATGAAGTATGAGAAGGAAAATGAGAAGAGATATGAGATGACGAATGAGAAGGAAGATGAGAAGAGATATGAGATGAAGAATGAGAAGGGAGATGAAGAATGAGAAGGAAGATGAGAAGAGAGATGAGAACCAAGGTAAAAGATGAAAAGAATATTAAAAGAGTTCCAAAATCACAGACCGTATAGCTACTTTTTTCTAATTTAAATAACACACTGAAAGAACAAGTTCATGGCTGAATGTAACAGCCATAAAATAAAATATGATGGTGCCATGTGATACTAAAGAAGTTCCAATTCTGTGTTCGAAAGCCCCATTTAACTTCCTCAAATAGAGACAAAATAATATGAAGGAGCCTTAGTAGATTTTGATTTGAGAATTTAGAATGTTCCCAATATAATCTTCTGTGGCCCCTCAATAACGAGACTACTCACCTCTATACTTATTTCTGTATCACTCAAAGGCTGGATGGTGACTCCAGTGTCCAGAGTGTCAGGTATGACGAACATTTCATCACTCACTGTCAGAACACCCGTACACACTCTACCTTCAATTAGAAACAATAAAAAAAATTAATAAAATGAACTAAAATTTTACATTGACGAGAGAACAAATACAATTATTATTTAACACTAAGACACGATGGTCTATAAAGTACACGATTCACCTAAGGTTAGGATAGTGGTCCGCAGGGGGGAGGGGCTGACAAATGTATAGTTTTCTGATTTTACCAGGGATGGAATTTATGAAGGCGTAATATATCTATCTTCCATAGGAATAATTTGCTGCAATAATATCGAGGACTGAGAAAATAACTCGATTGAACTTTAAAATGATAATATCTTGATGTAAATCCTTGAAATAAATTATGAGCAAATTAATATCATTTAATCTCTTTGCTAAATTACGAAAAGAATGTAAAATAAAAAACAATGTTATAAAGATGATGATATGAAATATATACGTACATATATAGACAATAACGCTATAATAAAAGATAAAAACTATTAAAGATATGAACGATACCGATATCTTACCTTCAGATATATCTGCCATGAGCAAAATGAAGAGCCAGCCAAAATAAATCCCAGAAAATTTCATTTTTAGAATATTTTCACGGTCAATTTTTAAGCCACTGAAAAAATTATCGAAATAATTGTTTAAAAAATAGTATGAAGATAAAAGTTCTGAGTTATCGAACGGTTCCATATTTTCGATTTAAAGAAGAAAAACTATACAAGTTGACATTTTAACTTTTTAATTGAAATTCAATTTATAGTTAATTAGTTATTTCTTATATGATCGAAATTTCGAAAATTTGGAACTATCCGATAATTTGAAACGTACTTTATGTAACTGTATTTAATTTTCTGAAATATATTAACAGTCTGTCCAAAGCCTTTGATAATTATAATTAAAAAATTGTTGCCAGCCATGGCTACGGGTCACACAAATATTGATAACTATCTGGACCCGATGAAATTACACGGAACTGGATATCAACAAATAGGTATAAGTCAACATATATGTCTTTGTCTGTTTAACATGGTTTCTTTTATCATAGTGTTTAGATTATTACTTATAAATTTTCTATTGGCGACATTAATTGGATTTACACCAACTTTATGAGGTGCTATTGATAGAGTGTCTGTTTAACGTATTAGACCGACTGGCAGACATTATCTCCATACTACTAATTTTCTAAACCAATTTCTAAACCCTTCACTACCCCTCCCCCACTTGACTTCCCCCCCCCCCTCCACTTACTTCTCCCGCCGTGACAACCCCCACATTTACTTCCACCACCAACACTTGTTCCTCATTCACTTCTCGCCACCTTTACTCCCATACTTTTACTTCCCCCATATTCACTTCCCCCACCCTCACTACCCCCACCTTCATTACCCCCACCTCCACTTCCCCACCTTCACTTGTCCCACATTCACTACCCCCACCTTCACTTCCTCTCCGTTCATTTCCACCACCTTTACTCCCCTACTTTTACTACCCCCACCTTCACTTTCCCCACCTTCACTACCCCCACCTTCACTTCCCCCACCTTTACTCCCCCCACCTTTACTCCTCCCACCTTCACTACCCCACCTTTACTCTTCCCACCTTCACTACCCCAATCTTTACTCCTCCCACCTTCACTTCCCCCACCTTCACTTCCCCCACCTTCACTTCCTCCACCTTCACTTCCTCCACCTTCACTTCCCTCACCTTCACTTCCCCATCTTCACTACCCCCACCTACACTTCCCCCACATTCATTACCCCCACCTTCACTTCCCCCACCTTCACTTCCCCCACCTTTACTCCCCCCACCTTCATTACCTCTTAATCTTAATTGACGAACAACAGGTGCTGTTCTAATTAAAATATTAAAATTCAACAATACTATTTTTGAACGAAGTTTTGATATAAAAAAAATTCTTCAAAAAAGAGATTAAAGAGAAAAAAATGTAAAAAATCACCATTTTTCTACCAGCCTATTGATAATAAAAATATAGTCATTTTTGATGGCAAGAAATTATTACAAAAAAATTCATGAAATAAAAAGTTGTAAATTCGCTATAAATTCATTCAAAAAGTTTAACAGTACGTACTAATCATTTAATAAATTAGTAAAAAAAATTGGTCCCTATTTCATTTAGGTATACGCGAACTAGGAACCGATGCAAATACCCCCTTCCTAGTTCACGTCCCTATTTTGTTTAGGGACTTGAACTAGGAACCGGTTCAAATACCCCCTTCCTAGTTCACGTCCCTATTTTGTTCAGGGACTTGAACTGGCAAATTACCTAAAAATTATTTTCTTTAATTGTTTTCATTAAATAAAATTACTAAATATTCAAAAAATTATGTTTTATACATGATAATTTAATTATAAATGTATATTATATAATGAAAATATGATATAAAAAAGTATATCAAAAATAAATTCATTATAAAGTAACTATGATGTTTTAATTCGGGTAAGATCCGAGTTATCAGACGGTTTCACATTTTCGATCATATAAAAATACATAACCCGTTCAATTCAATTATTATACAGGGTGACCCAAAAAAGTGAACCCAACTTTGAATTAATATAAATATGCATTGTAATTATAAATAAATAGAAATTGGAGTTAAAGTGAGAAAAAATATATATATTTTTTAATTGTATCCATTGTACCACCGTCATTCATTATTTATTTTTAAATACACTATTTATAATAATTCAAAATTGGGTACTCTTCTTTTTTGTTTCACCCTGTATAATTTTTTTTATTATTGAAAATGTGAAACAGTCCACGGAACTTACTCTATATATTTTCAAAATGCAACCAAGTTTACAACAAACTCTAATTTCCAGCAGACAGTATCAGGAGAACCTCTTCAAGTGATTGTCTGAAGAGCACTGCAACAATTTGGTAACCAGGAGCACCTGGCTTAAAATAAAACATCTGAAAATCAATGTGCTTCACAGGCGTGTTCGAGAAGTCTCACACTTTGACATTAAATATCTCAAAAACGACTTCAAGTAATTGAAAAATAATAACTATTACAAAATGTAGTGAATTTATCTTTAAAATGGTACCAGTTTCATATTACTACTAATAATTGTTCAGCAGATAGGAGGACTTGAAATGTGCACATGAATTCTAAAACACCCTGTATAACTGGAAAATAGTTTGAAATTGTTCCCAACACTTCTGGAACATCCTGTATAACTGGAAGATATCTTGAATCCAAGACTTCTGTAATATAGTCATAAGCACCCTGTATAACAATATCCATGTCCTGATATCATCAGAAAAAGTTATTTAAAACTTTAAATTGGTTTCTAAAGTTTAATTCGAATATACTTCACATGCTCTGTAATTACTTCAAACCTTCGATTGAATTCTGAACCATTGTTGATATGTTCGAAAAATTCACACGTGCAACATTTAAATAGAAGTATCTTATATATAATAATTATTCTCTACAAACTTTTAATAGTTAAAAGCAAGTTTAAAATAAAATATTATAAAAAGCATTTCATTTAAATTCATATTAATTTATGTTCAATTATACCTTATGTAGTATAATTTCCTGTAAATATTAACGAGTCATCAATAGTATCAATACTTATTTAGTTTCTGCATAGACTAAATTCATCGAAAACGATTAAAATAATGCAAAATATCTTCTTTTTATTTAGCTTATACTATTTTATAACTATGCAGAAATCTGGAGATCGGGTGGCATACTTTCGCTGTCACGTCACATTTTCACATTTCCATTCACACCAAAATAGCTAATCTTCCTATAAGTGATGCTACTAGTGACCCATCAGTGGTGGTATACTGCACCCGGGCTCCAGAGGCCCACGTACCTGATAAAAATAATAATATAAAACTAAATATTTCAAAACATGTTGCATTATTTTCAAAAATATTCAATACGATACTTAAATACTTCTCATTGAATATGAAATTCACTGAGTTTCAGCAACTCAAGTCAATTATTTTTTAAATTATGCATCAATATTTGAAACCGAACCGGTCCTTTTAGGCACTCGACCTCTTAGCGTTCCAGGTTTTAATTCAGTTTAATTACCAAACGGTAACTAAACCGAGGTAAAGTAACAAGAAATTTATAATTGTCACTGAGTTAAAATGAAAGATTTTTTTTTGAGACATGGCTCGAAATGAGTACCACTTTTATTAAAGTGAGGTGTACTTAAAGCGAGGCCTGCCTGTACTCTATTACCATGTAGGTATATAGGGTAAAGCTTCAATTACCAGATGTGAATTAAATATCGGATAAAAATTTCAATAGATTATTATTGTCTCTCCAAAACGAATATATTTTAATCATCACATTTTGGTATGTATGTTTTAATTTTATACCCTATATAAAATTTTCATCTGGTATAAATTTGCCTATGTTCTAATTGAACTTTTAAATATATAATTCTCTCATCAAGGAATTTATTCATTGAAGTATACTTTGTTGCATGTGTTATATATATACTTCATCACGTGAAAAATTATACTGCATAATCAATTATATTTTGAAAATTAGAAGAATAATTACATCTTCTTCATTAATATGAATAAAATAAAGTGGGAAATATTTGTCCGTGCAATCAGGTTAGCCAACTGATTATGTAACGATTGAATAATAATTATAATTTAATATACCTACTAGATATTTCATAATTGCGACTAATTATTATGTATGTTTCAGAAATCACCATTAGGTCTTTTGTTTATTATTGTATTACTAATGTAAAGAGTTCTTCAATAATTAATGCTATAACATGTTCAATACAGCATTTAATATATTTTTGTTTACGTCCTCTATAGTTGGTAGCCCTGATTCAGTGTCAGTTGTAAGCTGTGAGGGGAAGGTGTTACAAATCTCTCTGTCTAATGCGTTAGTTAACTATTGTTGGTGATTGCAATTGGTGAAAATGTGCGACAAATTTAGTAAATTATCACCTGATGTGAGGGGATAACAACAATAGTTTTTTTATATAACAATTTTTTCTTTTAATAATTTGGCAGTCTATTATTACCTATTAATTATGAACGGGACTGTCACTGTGTTTGTGCCTATTACCATTGTGCGAAATTTGTGCCCATTTTGCACGAAAATTAGCGAAAAAAATTCTTTCAGTGAATAAAAATTTGTTAGAATTCTGATGAGCCCAAATACTACTCTCCATACCCAAAATTCTTGTAAATAAATTATAATCAATTGTAGCTAAATAGTAAACTCATTTAATTTCATTATTCACTTAGGTAATTGTAATTTGTAAAAATAGGTACTAGGTACTATCTGCTGCTGCACTACCTAGGTATAACAAAATGTGAAGTTCTACGGTTCTACCTGTAACACTAACACATAGGTAATCAAATTATAATAATTCAATATTTTGACAGTCAACAGACAGAGACTTGAAAGTTTAATGGATCCATAACCACGCCATGGCAGACTGCAGGAACTGGTAAACTGTTCTCCAAGAAATCCTCCATTTTATTTTCTGTTCTCAGTTAACTACATGTAAATATGGGAGAAAATTAAGGATTGTTTGCACAGAAAATGTTAATAATATTATTAGTGGATAATGTCCCATATTCAGCAGACTAGACTCCATGTTTCACTTTCAGAGGCTGGAAAATTGTAATTTGTAAGCAAATTTTTGAGCCAAACCCAAAAATTCTGAGCCAATCCAATTTGGCTTATTTTTTGAAGATTTCAAGGCTAAATTAACTTGAGAACATAGGAATTAATTCAAAATTTAATGCCAATTAGACACATCTGAGTTTTGACCTTTTGAAATCTAAGCCAATTACTCCTAATTAGCTAGCTATTTCATTTTTGTTCACAGAGATTTAGAGTATATCCCAAAATCCAAATATCTCCATATTCTGTAGACTTCAGACTAGTTAGTGGTTGGTATAAAAGAACCAAAACCGTCAGTCCAGACTGCAGGAACTGGTAAACTGTTCTCCAAGAAATCCTCTATTTTGACTTCTGTTCTCAGTAAAATACATGTAAATATAGGAGGAAATTAAGGATTGTTCGCACAGAAAATGTTAAATATGTCCCATATCCTGCAGACTGGCCG
Organism: Caprella mutica; assembly: GCA_947561585.1. Classification (NCBI taxonomy): domain Eukaryota; kingdom Metazoa; phylum Arthropoda; class Malacostraca; order Amphipoda; family Caprellidae; genus Caprella; species Caprella mutica. The sequence continues at coordinate 151,438 of CANNZV010000457.1, read as the reverse complement.
TCAGTGCTAATAGAAGGCAAATGCCAAATAATATATATGATAATGTCATAAGACATAAAGATAACTTCATTGAAATAGAAAATTTAACATATTTAAATAGAACAATACAGATGCCTAACTAAAAGTCTAAAACTAACATATTAAACTATAATTAAAGTCATATATATGTTTAAAATTAAGATAAAGCTTATATATATATTTGACCCAGTCTGAAAAGAAGGTCTCCTCATACGGTCAGACCCAGGATTTTTAACAGAAATTGGAGTTTGGGCGTAGCAAATAACATGGGAATATAGGAATTAAATAGTGCTTTGGCGCAGAATTAATCCTCAAATCCTGCTCTACTTTTCAGACTGGTATTTGACCAAAATTCCATTGAAAATTGGTCTTTTAGGCAGATTAGGCTGTTTTTACTGCTTACAAGTATTGTTCACATCATTTTATATCACATCAGGCTATTTATTTGCAAGTAATACTTTCATTAACAATTTATGAGCTTGATCAAGAAAAATACTATTATTTACAACCTGCGTTCTTTACAATAGTGGTACACAAGATTCCGTGTAGCTAACTGTGTTTAGAAGCAACATATTTGATAGTCTTTTCCAGTGTATGGATATATTTGACTTCTTATAGATACCATTCATTGCTTGTAACTTCCTATTTTATCTGTCTATTCTTATCTGTTATATGTTAATTCTTATCTGTCTATTCTTAATTTCTTATCTGTTATTTGAAAATTTTTATCTGTCTATTTACATTCGTTCATTTTTCTCTACCTATTCTTATCTGAATCATTCTTATCTGTTCACTCTAATCTTTCTATTCTTATTCATTATTTCTTATCCGTTAATTCTTATCTGTCTACTCTTATGTGTTCATTCTTAACTGTCTATTCTTATCCGTTCATTCTTATCTGTCTATTCTTATGTGTTCATTCTTAACTGTCTATTCTTTTCCGTTCATTCTTATCTGTCTATTCTTATGTGTTCATTCTTAACTGTCTGTAACATACGAACTGTATTTTAAATACATACCTAGGTAAGAAAAAATATTATTCCAATTCTGTTAGTTATGCTCTTCCACTTGTACTTTCTTTTTTATTCCTTATATTGTTTCAATAGAAATTTATTGTATATTAAAATAATGAAATTTAATCCAAAATATTAAAATTTATTCATTCCAAATAATATACCTACATTATTCATCCAAAATTATATAATTTATTTATAAAAATAATACTATTTATTTATCCTAAATAATATAATTTATCCATCATAAATAATATAATTTATCCATCATAAATAATGTAATTTATTCATCCAAAATAATATAATTTATTCATCCTAAATAGTATAATTTAATCTAAAAATAGTACCATGAAGGCAAATATTAATGTTAGCCTGTTAGGAGTATTGTTATTTTTTTGCATCATTTCTATTTTAGGTATTTACATAGTTTGCTGTTGCACAGATTGTTGCCAAATGTAGCAAGGGAAAAACATGATTTTATGTATAAAATCTGTATTATGCAGATAAGAATTAATTGATAAGAATAGACAGAAAATAATCAACTGATAAGAGTAGACAGATGGAAATCAACTGATAAAAATCATCTGATAAGAGTAGACAGATGGAAATAAACTGATAAAAATCAACTGATGAGAATAGACAGATGAGAAAAGACAGATAATGAACGGAGGCATAAGAACAGACGGATATGAATTTGCTAAAAAGAATAGATGGATAAGAATTAACAAATAACAGATAAGAATAGGCAATCAAGTCATACATAACTATACACTGGAAAAAAACTATCAAATATGTTGTTTCTAAAAGCCAAAATCTTATCGTAAAGAACTAACTCAACTCAGGTTGTAAATAATTAGGTTTATTTTTGATCAAGCTCATGCAAGTATCCTTTGCTAATAAATAGCCTCCCTTATCATTCAAAATAATGCAAACAATACTCCATCCATTCGGTGATTCTACGCACTGAAACTTGAACCACTCTGGGAAAATTTCTCGGAACAAAATAGTATCAAATGAATTATGAATGTTAATTGTAGTCACTGGTTTTATGGTATAGTGATGTTCAAGAAATCTTCTATTTTATCTCCTGTTCTTAGCACCTATCATAAATATTGGAGGAAATTAAGGATTGTTCACACAGGAAATGTTAAAAATGTCCCATAAGTGCATAAATGTTCCATTTTCTGCATAGTGCATACTGGGGTTATTTTCTAGATATTGCCTATTGATTTGGTCTCAGTCAATCCTCCAGATAGCGTTAATAAAGAATATTTCTCATTATGAACACTATTGAATTAGCTATTTACATTAATTTTACTTTGATCAGATAATGATCTCTGCAAACATCACCTGTTTTAGCAGACTTGGTGAATGAGTCTGTTTATTCTCTACTGGTCTCTCTCTCTCTTTCTGTATCTTAACCCTTTACGACCGTACGTTATAAATTGAATGTGTCGAGCCTAGTGATGAATGGGACTATCGGGTCACATGTTAAAATAAAAATTTAGGAAATTTCAATACTAATTAAGATTAGTTCATATTTATTGGCTACTAATTAGACACATTCAAAGTTTATGAAATTTCAACTTTTGAAATTTAATTCTGGTCATAAAGGAGTTAATAATTTGAACTCCTCTATAGTGAATGAGTTATAATTTAGCTCATGTAGTGACCATGATTGCTTTAGTCTGCCATAAAATTGCCATCAGTTTTCTATATCTGATGGCAATTCATCGCAGACTAAAGAAAACCTGTTCACTATAGAGGCTACCTCCTAACTCATTCACTATAGAGGAATTCTACTGTATCAGCATTTGAACATGATAGAGTGTCTTTAATCTCTCATATTTTAATGACTTAGCTAATCTATTTATGAACATACCTAGTGGTCTTAGACTCTTAGGTATATGTTACAAACTACAGAGCAATTAAAACTTTCTTGTAGTTCTAATTGCTTTGTAAATTATAACTATAAGTATCTATATACAACAGTATTATTCTACATATTTCATTATTTTATTGACTAAGTTTCATAAATTCATACTATGTTAGACAGTATGCCAATTATTGATTGCAACAAGCAAATTTTTCTAATTAGTGGAGAATTTGTAGCCAAAATTAACATGATGACATAGAAATTAATTTGTTTCATCTGACATGCTCTGAAAACATAATATTCTAAATAGTTTGATACCAGACTGTAAAAACTTATAAAGTGTTCTCCAAGAAATACTCAAAGTTCCTCATGCTCTCAGTAAAATAAAAGTAAATATCAGTAGAAATCAAAGATTGTTTGCACAAATAATGGTAAATATTCTCCATATTCTACAGGCTGGGTTTGATAGCGTAAATACGGTTTTATTCTCTATATTATTTATCCATGTTTATTAAGCTAAAATTTAAAGAATTTTTCAACAATTTCAAACATATAATATTTTCATCTATTTCATCCCCTCTTTCATATTTTTTTCCTTGGTGAAATAATGTGTGTAACTAACATTTTTGTCTCTCCAAAAGGATCTAATTTCTTTCTAAAGGGGTCTAATTCTCTCGAAAATAACATTGCAGCTCAGACAAAAAGTAGATATTTTGTGCTAGAAAATGTTGAGAAAGGTCATGCTCTATTGCTCGGCTTCTTGCCACAACAAATTTCTAATGATACAATCTTCTCTTCCAGGTGTGATCTAGAATTAGTAAATGATATAATTATTTGTTAAACTATTAACTGCTCAAAAGTGTAATATTAATTAACTGAAAAGTTAAAACCGGTGAAGTGCGCGAGGTTATGTAAGTAGGAGTGTTCCGTTCATTCGTATTATGGTCCATCATCTTTGACTCGAAAACTGCTATCTGCTATCTTCGGTAAGTAAAACTTATATAAAATTATACTTTTTATTTCAATTATACATAATACAAGGCTAACTAATAGTAGAGTAGAAAATGATTAAGATTTAAGAGAATTAGAAGCACAACACTTTCTGTGACACAATATTCATGAATATTCCACTAGTTAGTTTCAATATATCAATGTAGCCACATCAGATATTTTACATTAAATCTATCTCAGTACTATACAGGTAATACATTATGAACAGTTTAAGAAGTGATATCTCAAAATGCATCTGCAAACACTAAGTCAGTTTCTTTTTTCTATGGCATTTATGGCTAACAGTTTGAAGGTTATGTACCTTTTATGGCAATGGATAATTTTCACAAGAAGTTATCTCTCTATAATTGACTAGTAATTGTGAAGTAAGTCAAATTAGCTACTGATTTTATCTATAAATTCATTTAGTAGCTACCAACATATATTTGTTTTTATTTCCTACATTTATTAAATGCACATATATATATAATTTTATCACATATATTTCTATCTCAATTATTTATATTTTATACATTTTATCACTTAGCTACATTTTTACCTCTACATTTTCATCACATTCATTTTCATCATCACATTCATTTTCATCATCACATTCATTTTCATCATCACATTCATTTTCATCATCACATTCATTTCCATCATAACATTCATTTTCATCACCACATTCATTTTCATCACCACATTCATTTTCATCACCACATTCATTTTCATCACCACATTCATTTTCATCATCACATTCATTTTCATCACCACATTCATTTTCATCATCACATTCATTTTCATCATCACATTCATTTTCATCATCACATTCATTTTCATCACCACATTCATTTTCATCACCACATTCATTTTCATCACCACATTCATTTTCATCACCACATTCATTCTCATCACCACATTCATTCTCATCACCACATTCATTTTCATCACCACATTCATTCTCATCACCACATTCATTTTCATCATCACATTCATTTTCATCACCACATTCATTTTCATCACCACATTCATTTTCATCACCACATTCATCTCACATGATCATCTCTCATGGTATTACTATTATTATATGAATGTGTTATTTATTCCTATTTATTATTGATGGTTTCTTGTTTTATAATATTGCTGACTGGCTAAAATTTCCCTCCACTCAATTGAGTTCTTCTTAAAAATTATTCTCCACGTGTTCTTAATGGAGAAATATTGTATTGAAACTTATTGTACAGAATATATTAAAAAATGTGGTTAAATGTAATTAACTTTTTCATCCGTGTTAATTTGTTAATATGAATGCTTGTAAATTAGGTTAAATGAACACATTATAATGGTTAATTAAAAGAATATGTGAAGTTAACATAGTCTCTGTGACTCTTTTCTCTGATAGTACATCATCACAGTGACTTTTCTCTGATAGTACATCATCACAGTGACTTTTCTCTGATAGTACATCATCACAGTGACTTTTCTCTGATAGTACATCATCACAGTGACTTTTCTCTGATAGTACATCATCACAGTGACTCTTTTCTCTGATAGTACATCATCACAGTGACTCTTTTCTCTGATAGTACATCATCACAGTGACTCTTTTCTCTGATAGTACATCATCACAGTGACTCTTTTCTCTGATAGTACATCATCACAGTGACTCTTTTCTCTGATAGTACATCATCACAGTGACTCTTTTCTCTGATAGTACATCATCACAGTGACTCTTTTCTCTGATAGTACATCATCACAGTGACTCTTTTCTCTGATAGTACATCATCACAGTGACTCTTTTCTCTGATAGTACATCATCACAGTGACTCTTTTCTCTGATAGTACATCGTCACAGTGACTCTTTTCTCTGATAGTACATCATCACAGTGACCCTTTTCTCTGATAGTACATCATCACAGTGACTCTTTTCTCTGATAGAACATCATCACAGTGACTCTTTTCTCTGATAGTACATCATCACAGTGACTCTTTTCTCTGATAGTACATCAGCACAGTGACTCTTTTCTCTGATAGTACATCATCACAGTGACTCTTTTCTCTGATGGTACATCATCACAGTGACTCTTTTCTCTGATAGTACATCATCACAGTGACTCTTTTCTCTGACAGTACATCATCACAGTGACTCTTTTCTCTGATAGTACATCATCACAGTGACTCTTTTCTCTGATAGTACATCATCACAGTGACTCTTTTCTCTGATAGTACATCATCACAGTGACTCTTTTCTCTGATAGTACATCAACATAGTAACTCTTTTCTCTGATAGTACACCATCACAGTGACTCTTTTCTCTGATAGTACATCATCACAGTGACTCTTTTCTCTGATAGTACATCATCACAGTGACTCTTTTCTCTGATAGTACATCATCACAGTGACTCTTTTCTCTGATAGTACATCATCACAGTGACTCTTCTCTCTGATAGTACATCATTACAGTGACTCTTTTCTCTGATAGAACATCATCACAGTGACTCTTTTCTCTGATAGTACATCATCACAGTGACTCTTTTCTCTGATAGTACATCATCACAGTGACTCTTTTCTCTGATAGTACATCATCACAGTGACTTTTCTCTGATAGTACATCATCACAGTGACTCTTTTCTCTGATAGTACATCATCACAGTGACTCTTTTCTCTGATAGTACATCGTCACAGTGACTCTTTTCTCTGATAGTACATCATCACAGTGACTCTTTTCTCTGATAGTACACCATCACAGTGACTCTTTTCTCTGATAGTACATCATCATAGTGACTCTTTTCTCTGATAGTACATCATCATAGTGACTCTTTTCTCTGATAGTACATCATCACAGTGACTCTTTTCTCTGATAGTACATCATCATAGTGACTCTTTTCTCTGATAGTACATCATCATAGTGACTCTTTTCTCTGATAGTACATCATCATAGTGACTCTTTTCTCTGATAGTACATCATCACAGTGACTCTTTTCTCTGATAGCACATCACCACAGTGACTCTTTTCTCTGATAGTACATCACCACAGTGACTCTTTTCTCTGATAGTACACCATCAGTGACTCTTTTCTCTGATAGTACATCATCACAGTGACTCTTTTCTCTGATGGTACATCATCACAGTGACTCTTTTCTCTGATGGTACATCATCACAGTGACTCTTTTCTCTGATGGTACATCATCACAGTGACTCTTTTCTCTGATGGTACATCATCACAGTGACTCTTTTCTCTGACAGTACATCATCACAGTGACTCTTTTCTCTGACAGTCCACAATAACTTTCTTCTCTCTGTACCTAATTATTAATTTGCTGTTCCATTATTAAGTTATTGCTTACTAAGCAATTTCTTTCTATCTCTCTATATATTCTCTATTGTTATTAATTGTAGTCTTGAAATTAGCAGACAATGCTGCCTCATCTTATTTGATTATATTATTTATGTGAAGGGTGTGTATGTATAGCCAGTCTCTGTGTGTTATTATTTCTTCATATGTGTAATTATATATTTCTATATATATATTCAACTCTCTATTTGATATATATATTTTAATTATCAAGTTTTATATACATGTAATGTATCTTCACTATATATTTTCTTTTGTCAATTTAATGTATCTTTTCATGTCCTTTTCTATTCTGTAGCTATAGGGTATGTTCTGAGTTATTGAACCATTATACATTTATCGATCACTTCAAAAAATATAGCATAATTTTTATTTAAACTAAGTAGCTAATTGGTTTAATAATAATTACTATATATTTTGATCGAAAATGTGGAACTGTCCGATAACTCAGAACTTGCCCTATGTTTAACTCCGTATGTAATGTATATTTTTTTATTTTTATATACCTAGTCCGTTATACATATTGACCAGATATACATTTTTATGCATCTATATAATATAGGTAGCTGTATATTTCTATGTCCCTATTTATATCTATGTTTATTTATTTCTACTCTCCAATCTCTATCTGTATGTTTTATATTCTCTATACTTACATTTCTTACATTATTGGGACATTGCCTAATAATTCTCTATATTATTTCCCTTTTCTTAATTATAAGTGTTGGTGCAGTAAGTACAACAGTCACAGAGGTTACTAACTATAGAGTACCATCGGTGAGAGAAATGGTAGTTGTGTATTTTACTGTCAATAATAGAGCTAAAGATTAATGAAATAAAATAAATATTTATTGTAATTATATTAAATTTAATGGGAAAAATTTGTAACATAAATATTTACTGTTAAAATATTAATTTTAATGGGAAAAATTAAAGTTTACAATATAAATATTTCGTGTTAAAAGGTTAATTTTAATGGAAATAAGGCAACTTACATCAACTATAAATAAGCTATTTATTAGCTGCAGCCATATTTATATAGTCTATAATCAAATTATTTTCTAATATTTCTAATCAGGTTGTACAAACCCTATTTAATTTAAGGTCATATATATTTAAGTTCATATGCCTACACTATCACACTTTTATTTATTGGTAGTTATTCACATTTATTTATCATTCTAATTAATCCCTACTGATAAGAATGTACACTTATATGATATAACTGAGAAATATTCGTGAAATTACTCATTAACCTAAATAAATCACATTTCGGTTAATTATAAAATATTTATTATGTATTTGGTTAAAATAACAATTGCCAGATGCTAATTAGGAACTGGATAGAAATTTCAGTGGGTTTTAATTTAAAAAAATTATATATATTGATGCTTATTTTAGTGATAGCTAACCCATTTAAATTTTCACCTGGTAATTGAAACTTTAACTTATTAGTCAACAAAATAAATCTATTATTTTAATAAAAAAAAAAGAATATACTATATAGATATATCTTCTTTAAATTTGTCCAATTATAGATATCAGTTATTTGCCTGTGTGACAGTACATGTCTTTTCTCTGGCTGAAGTCTTTGCTAGTGCCTGCCTGCATAGTATAGTCAGTCCCTTTGGTCCCCTGCCAACATCTAACAGAACGAAGATGCTCAGCAGTAGTGGTAAAGTGGTGCATTGTGAGCTTTACAACGTAAAGTGTGTAGCTAGCTACTTATTATTATTTCGGTCCTTTATTAGTTGTTGCTATACTAGGCACTGTTAAAGAATTAGAGGTAAATTCAACTTGAATTACATGGGATACGTTGAAATAAGATTCCATTGTTATAACATCAAGTATGTTCTTATTATTATTTCGGTCCTTTATTAGTTGTTGCTATACTATAGGCACTGTTAAAGAATTAGAGTTAATTAAATGGGATATATTGAAATAGAGTAATATTGTTATAATGTCTGGTATGTTCTTCTTATTTGTTGCTATTTTACTATAGACACTTGAAGAAATAGTAGTAGTTATTTACTTATTATTTAACGCTATAAACACCGTTAAAGAATTATGGTTAAATTGAATGAAATATATTGAAATAGGGTTAAATTGAAATGGGACATGTTGAAATAGGATTGGGGCATGTTGTATTAGGGTTAAATTAAATGTTGAAATAGTGTTAAATAGAATGGAGTATGTTGAAATAGAGTTGATTTATATGGGACATGTTGAAATAGAGTTGATTTATAGGGGACATGTTGAAATAGAATTGATTTATAGGGGACATGTTGAAATAGAGTTGATTTATATGGGACATGTTGAAATAGTGTTGATTTATAGGGGACATGTTGAAATAGAGTTGATTTATAGGGGACATGTTGAAATAGAGTTCATTTATATAGGACATGTTGAAATAGAGTTGATTTATAGGGGACATGTTGAAATAGAGTTGATTTATATGGGACATGTTGAAATAGAGTTGATTTATAGGGGACATGTTGAAATAGAGTTGATTTATAGGGGACATGTTGATATAGAGTTCATTTATATAGGACATGTTGAAATAGAGTTGATTTATAGGGGACATGTTGAAATAGAGTTCATTTATATGGGACATGTTGAAATAGAGTTCATTTATAGGGGACATGTTGAAATAGAGTTCATTTATATGGGACATGTTGAAATAGAGTTCATATATATGGGACATGTTGAAATAGAGTTGATTTATATGGGACATGTTGAAATAGAGTTAATTTATATGGGACATGTTGAAATAGAGTTCATTTATATGGGACATAATGAAATAGTGTTAATTTATATGGGACATGTTGAAATAGAGTTGATTTATAGGGGACATGTTGAAATAGAGTTCATTTATATGGGACATGTTGAAATAGTGTTAATTTATATGGGACATGCTGAAATAGAGTTGATTTATAGGGGACATGTTGAAATAGAGTTGATTTATATGGGACATGTTGAAATAGAGTTGATTTATAGGGGACATGTTGAAATAGAGTTCATTTATATGGGACATGTTGAAATAGAGTTGATTTATAGGGGACATGTTGAAATAGAGTTCATTTATATGGGACATGTTGAAATAGAGTTGATTTATAGGGGACATGATGAAATAGAGTTCATTTATATGGGACATGTTGAAATAGAGTTGATTTATATGGGACATGTTGAAATAGAGTTGATTTATAGGGGACATGTTGAAATAGAGTTCATTTATATGGGACATGTTGAAATAGAGTTGATTTATAGGGGACATGTTGAAATAGAGTTCATTTATATGGGACATGTTGAAATAGTGTTCATTTATATAGGACATGTTGAAATAGAGTTGATTTATATGGGACATGTTGAAATAGTGTTAATTTATATGGGACATATTAAAATAGTGTTCATTTAATTAAGAATATATTCAAATATGATTAATTCACTTGCGTATTTTTAAAGTAGTTAAATCTCCACTTGCCATCTCTTCACAAGTTACTGATAGTCCCTCAGTAAGTTACAGCATAATGCAGTCAGTCCCTTACATACGTGCTAAAGCAAACCAAACTACATAATGTGTATGTGTTATCTATACTGAGAATAGTGCTCATTGAAGTGTAACCTAATATATTGTCTGTGGATTTCTTTAGCTGTCTGTGTGATCCTAACACTTCTTGCAGTTTTAGAGGTTAGCACTGGGGTTATACTCGCCAACTACTAAGTCTTACCACCTTTCTTCCTGACTGCTTCTACCAGTCCCTTGTAGATAATTTTCTTTTGATTTCAGCGATATGGCCGTTAGTTCTGAAGCAGACGTCAGTCAGTTACAAGATTTTATTAAATTAATTATACTTCATACGTATAAATTGATAAACCTATGTTAACTATTTTTGCATTGATATTGAATTTTTGCTATATAGGTAGGCCTATTTACAATGCATACCCCAACATGACTATATAAGCCCTTACAAATCTATTCTTTTTATCTTTTACTTAAGCTCACTGCGAAGTGTATCTATGACGTGTCTATTGACTTGATCAATTGTATGCAAGTATAGAGCCAGTTGTTGTGAGTATCCCTGATACTGTCTCTGATATACTGATAGTATTCCTGATACAGTCTGATATACTCTGTGTAAGTATCCCTGACAGTCTTTGTTACTATTCCTGATACAGTCTGTGTAAGTATCCCTGATACAGTCTGTGTCAGTAGATACAGTCATAGTAAGTGTCCCTGATAGACTGATACTGTCATTGTAAGTATCCCTGATACAGTCATTGTCAGTATCCCTGATACAGTCATTGTAAGTATCTCTGATACAGTCATTGTAAGTATCTCTGATACAGTCATTGTAAGTATCCCTGATACAGTCATTGTAAGTATCCCTGATACAGTCATTGTAAGTATCTCTGATACAGTCATTGTAAGTATCCCTGATACAGTCATTGTAAGTATCCCTGATACAGTCATTGTAAGTATCCCTGATACCCTCAATATAACTCTCCTTGATACAGTCTTTGAGTAGGTATCTATGATACAATCTATATATGTATCCCTGATGCACTCTGTAATGCAATAGCTACTCCAATAACAAATAGTGCACTGTCTGGTGTACTGGCCCTGCACTGGTCCTAACTTTTAAACACTGCTTTCTAAGTGCATCTTTTGGTAAGTTTTTCTGTCTTTCGAAAACTAAATGTAAATGTTTTTTATGCATTTATATTGGTAAGTGTTTTTATTGTGACAATATGCTTTTAAAATGATAGATCCTGAAAATATTTTAGACGGAGAGAATTTAAGAGTATTGAATGGTTCTACACCAGCGGTATATAGTATTCGATACCATCTCAATCCGTCTGTGATATTCTCCATGATTTTAAAACATATTGTCATAACCCTAATAATTTTAAGCAATGTTATTAACTAGTTATTAAAGTAATGTATTGATGTTATTAACTAGTTATTAAAGTAATGTATTGATGTTATTAACTAGTTATTAAAGTAATGTATTGATGTTATTAACTAGTTATTAAAGTAATGTATTGATGTTATTAACTAGTTATTAAAGTAATGTATTGATGTTATTAACTAGTTATTAAAGTAATGTATTGATGTTATTAACTAGTTATCAAACTAATGCATTGATGTTATTAACTAGTTATCAAACTAATGTATTGATGTTATTAACTAGTGCTGTAAATTGGTAGGTAGGTACTTACCAACACCTCTAGAAAGCTCCTGGCCAGTTCAAGGCTAAATCATTCACATCATTTATTCACGTTACTATCTTCCTTATCGAGAAGTGTATTGCTCTCTGTTAGCAGATGGCTAAGTAGCTGTACTCTAGGGTTAGTACTGAGTTATCGGACAGTTACACATCTTCGATCATGTGAGAAAAAAGGTATATTTTAATTAGTATACATGATATATTAGGGTATCATGGATACCAATTGAAATAAGTATATATTCATATTTAACTAGTAATTTTCATTGGTATACATGATACATGCAGGTATCATGGATACCAATTAAAATAGTTAAATAATAATTATCATATACTGTTTTCTTATATGATCGAAAATGTGGAACCGTCCAATAACTCGAAACTTACCCCATCAGCCTAAGAGGTATAAATACCACAATTATTCGTGTGGGAGAGATTTCGAAAAAAAAAATATTGCTTCGATTTTTTTTTTTTTTTTGTATCAGTTTCCGTTCTAATTCTCTATTCCATTCAGAGCAATAATAAACTAATGTCGAATGTTTTTCATTCAGTAACGACTCATTTGAAATGAAAGTGTACTAATTAATGGTAAGTCCTTTTGAATAGCTTTAATTAGAACAAATGAAACTAATAAAGGAGTCATTGCCATGAACTGCTTAATGATGGAATCAATAAAATGTAATTGGTGTAAATGATAAGAAAAGAGGAATGTTTGGGGTATAGTTCAACTTAATAATGGTTAATGGTTAACAGTTCTATACTTATTACTTTGTTGTAATGGTTAACAGTTCTATACTTATTACTTTGTTGTAATGGTTAACAGTTCTATACTTATTACTTTGTTGTAATGGTTAACAGTCTAACTTAACAGTAGTTAATGGTTAACAGTTCTATACTTATTACTTTGTGGTAATGGTTAACAGTCTAACTTAACTGTAGTTAATGGTTAACAGTTCCATACTTATTACTTTGTTGTAATGGTTAACAATCTAACTTAACAGTAGTTAATGGTTAACAGTTCTATACTTATTACTTTGTGGTAATGGTTAACAGTCTAACTTAACTGTAGTTAATGGTTAACAGTTCTATACTTATTACTTTGTTGTAATGGTTAACAATCTAACTTAACAGTAGTTAATGGTTAACAGTTCCATACTTTGTTGGAATGGTTAACAGTTCTATACATCGTTGTAGCTAATGGTTAACAGTTCTACACATCGTTGTAGCTAATGGTTAACAGTTCCTTACATCATTGTTGCTAATGGTTGACAGTTCTATACATCGTTCTAGCTAATGGTTAACAGTTCTACACATCGTTGTAGCTAATGGTTAACAGTTCTACACATCGTTGTAGCTGATGGTTAACAGTTCTACACATCGTTGTAGCTAATGGTTAACAGTTCTATACATCGTTGTAGCTAATGGTTAACAGTTCTATACATCGTTGTAGCTGATGGTTAACAGTTCAACACATCGTTGTAGCTGATGGTTAACAGTTCTACACATCGTTCTAGCTAATGGTTAACAGTTCTACACATCGTTGTAGCTAATGGTTAACAGTTCTATACATCGTTGTAGCTGATGGTTAACAGTTCTGTACATCGTTGTAGCTAATGGTTAACAGTTCCATTCATTGTTACACATAGAGAAAAGATTAGTTGAATCAAATCAAATTTGATTTGTTTCGACTCATATGAATGGTTTGAATTGCCCCTACCTACGTGGTGAGTTAGTTGCAGGTGCAATTTAAAATGAGTTAAATTGACGTTGGTTTAAACCTAGCAGTCGTTTTGACTCACTCCTAAACTTTAAAAAGGAAGCGCCAACTCTCACAGTAAGTTAATTTATACACCAGATACATCGGATTAACATGCGTTAAAATTCTCAAAAAGTAACTTCTAACTCTCATAGTAATTTGATTCAATCCATAAAATGAATTGAATTAACTAATGCTTGGTGACACACCACTTCATAGTTGTATCAACGCACATGAAAACATGAGTATAGTCCAAGAGTGGGCACACATTGTGTGTTTCAGTGCCGAAAGATGGAATCTCATTGCCTTTGCCATTTTCTTTTCGTTTTTCAAATTGCAGGGGATACTGAGTAATTATAATGAGGTGGTAGATTTTATTAGGTACGTAACATGATACATATCTTGCACATTAATATTGATAGTTGATTTATCATTTCTATTAAAAGGAATTGATAAATGATGTTTAATTACATTTTTTTTTGTGGAAATAATTCATAATAAACTTGAAAATTAGTTTTCTTGCATAAGTAGTAATTTGTAATACCTATTACTTATGCTGACTACTTATCTTATCAAAAAAAAAATCAAAAACTCCCTCTAACCTTCTAATTCCTATATGAAAGATATAAAAATAACTGATCTAGATAAAAAGAGGTAGGTAAAAATTTATACACTGGTACTACTGTAACAATAAACAAAAGATACCTCACTAACGGAAAATGAATATCAAAGTATCAAGGTCATTACAAATATACTGTTCTTCAATTAGTTGACATCCTCTTCTATATTGTCCTTTTAATTTACTAAACAGTCATGGCTAAAAATTCTAAATTTTCTTTGAAAAAAAATGTAGCACCTTTTCCCTGTTGGGCACCAGTGCTGTTCTAGGTGCCAAAAGAGCACCGAGTGCTGCATTCGCCCACCCCTGGTATAGTCCAAACAACTCACGTAATAAATTGATTCGAAGCATAAATTGATGCACCATAAAATATGAGTAAACTTTTTCTCTGTAGGTTTTACCAGTTTCTCTTGTTTAACAGTTTCCGTTGCTATCAATATGGTAGGTGTTTTATTTGATAAATGTTTACCCCTCTAATAGATTGTTTACTCCAACAATTCCACTGACTGTAGGTATTAGGGTGAATGCTCAATCATAGATCTAGTACCACATTACGTACACGTTTTCTACTAATTTTTTGTAAAATCTATTCAAGAATTATTATTTACTAGTGTACTTTCCCGTTAAAAATAACGGGTCATCAATGGTAATTTATTGCCCGTTATTAGGTTCTTTCAATTAACTCAATTGTAATTAAATTTTCTGCATAGTCTAATTTATTTTATAGATAAGAAATATTTAAAAATAGAATAGAAACAGGGTAATTTAAATATCATATCAATGTATTCCCGTGCGTATCATAGTTACATTCTTCATGTTTAATACCCACAGTGTTTAAATGCGGACGCCAAATAAATGAATAAACACACGAAGGAAATTGTTAGTTTAGATAAAATTAATGCCGAAACGAGGACAATTTTCAATAGTAATAAATGTTTATAAATACTAATAATTGTTTCCAGGGTAATTTCCGCGTTTTTTATTATCCACTTTTATAGAAATATTCTGACACACCTACCGACGTGTGTCAAATTGAAACATAAACATTATTTTTGCGTTTATACATTTTCTCTCGCAAGAAAAAAAAACAATTCATTATTTTAATTCGATGTAACGAGTTAAAATGTCTTATTATTAATTTCTTATATGATCGAAGATGTGGACCTGTCCAGTAACTCGGTAACTTACCCTACAGTGCTATATCTGCTGATTTTATTCAGAAGTTAGTTTAATTGCTAGAGGGGGGAATGGAGTATTTATATCTCTGCATAAATTATAGTGGAAGATATACAGTCAAGGTAAAGTGAGATAATTTTATGCCATTTTACTAATTTCACACTTCCAAAACGAATCTTGACTAATTGTAATGTTTTTAGATATTTTACAATTGGTACTTGTACATGATGGCAAATGTGTATTTTTTAAAATGATAGGAAATAAGAAAACTGTGATTTGAGAAATTAACATCATGCTGAGACTCTTTCTTTGATAGTACATCTTCACAAAATAGGGAAGTGACATCTTCCAGGGATGGCAAGGTACACAGTTACTGTATACAGAAAAGGGAAATAACAACATCTTATAGGGCTGGTAAAGGCACAGTATACAGAATAGGTAAATGACAACATCTTATAGGGCTGCTAAAGGCACAGTATACAGAATAGGTAAATGACAACATCTTATAGGGCTGCTAAAGGCACAGTATACAGAATAGGTAAATGACAACATCTTATAGGGCTGGTAAAGGCATAGTATACAGAATTGGGAAGTAACAACATCTTATAGGGCTGGTAAAGGCACAGTATACAGAATAGGTAAATGACAACATCTTATAGGGCTGCTAAAGGCACAGTATACAGAATAGGTAAATGACAACATCTTATAGGGCTGGTAAAGGCACAGTATACAGAATTGGGAAGTAACAACATCTTACAGGGCTTGTAAAGGCACAGTATACAGAATAGGTAAATGACAACATCTTATAGGGCTGGTAAAGGCACAGTATACAGAATAGGGAAGTAACAACATCTTACATGGCTGGTATAGGCACAGTATACAGAATAGGGAAGTAACAACATCTTACAGGGCTGGTAAAGGCACAATATACAGAATAGGGAAGTAACAACATCTTATAGGGCTGGTAAAGGCACAGTATACAGAATAGGGAAGTAACAACATCTTACAGGGCTGGTAAAGGCACAGTATACAGAATAGGGAAGTAACAACATCTTATAGGGCTAGTAAAGGCACAATATACAGAATAGGGAAGTAACAACATCTTATAGGGCTGGTAAAGGCACATTATACAGAATAGGGAAGTAACAACATCTTATAGGGCTATTAAGGCACAATATACAGAATAGGGAAGTAACAACATCTTATAGGGCTAGTAAAGGCACAATATACAGAATAGGGAAGTAACAACATCTTATAGGGCTATTAAGGCACAATATACAGAATAGGGAAGTAACATCTTATAGGGCTGGTAAAGGCACAATATGCAGAATAGGGAAGTAACATCTTATAGGGCTGGTAAAGGCACAATATGCAGAATAGGGAAGTAACAACATCTTATAGGGCTATTAAGGCACAATATACAGAATAGGGAAGTATCAACATCTTATAGGGCTGGTAAAGGCACAATATGCAGAATAGGGAAGTAACAACATCTTATAGGGCTGGTAAAGGCACAGTATACAGAATAGGGAAGTAACAACATCTTATAGGGCTGGTAAAGGCACAATATACAGAATAGGGAAGTATCAACATCTTATAGGGCTGGTAAAGGCACAGTATACAGAATAGGGAAGTAACAACATCTTATAGGGCTGGTAAAGGCACAGTGTACAGAATAGGGAAGTAACAACATCTTATAGGGCTGGTAAAGGCACAGTATACAGAATAGGGAAGTAACAACATCTTATAGGGCTGGTAAAGGCACAGTGTACAGAATAGGGAAGTAACAACATCTTATAGGGCTGGTAAAGGCACAGTGTACAGAATAGGGAAGTAACAACATCTTATAGGGCTGGTAAAGGCACAGTGTACAGAATAGGGAAGTAACAACATCTTATAGGGCTGGTAAAGGCACAGTGTACAGAATAGGGAAGTAACAACATCTTGCAGGGCTGGTAAAGGCACAATATACAGAATAGGGAAGTAACAACATCTTACAGGGCTGGTAAAGGCACAGTGTACAGAATAGGGAAGTAACAACATCTTATAGGGCTGGTAAAGGCACAGTATACAGAATAGGGAAGTAACAACATCTTATAGGGCTGGTAAAGGCACAGTGTACAGAATAGGGAAGTAACAACATCTTATAGGGCTGGTAAAGGCACAGTGTACAGAATAGGGAAGTAACAACATCTTATAGGGCTGGTAAAGGCACAGTGTACAGAATAGGGAAGTAACAACATCTTGCAGGGCTGGTAAAGGCACAATATACAGAATAGGGAAGTAACAACATCTTACAGGGCTGGTAAAGGCACAATATACAGAATAGGGAAGTAACAACATCTTACAGGGCTGGTAAAGGCACAGTATACAGAATAGGGTAGTAACAACATAGTATAAAGCTGGTAAAGGCACAGTGTACAAAATAGGCAAGTTACACTGTCGTTTTCGCATGTCGGTGGTTGACTTTGTTCATGCATGAGCCACTTTCCTGCCTGACTGCAACTGCAAAGTCTCCTGTACTTATTTCTCTTTCAACGTCGCTGTTTTAGACGTTAATCCCTTCACACAAAATTAAGGTGGTGCCATAGATTAGAAGATTAAGAGGGTCTCTTTTATTATAAACAATATTAATTATGAAGATATATTATATATTATTCGAATCGATTATAAACATAACGAAAACAAAACAATTTTGGTAATATCATTTGTTTTAGTTAATCTCGTCATGAAAGTAGATGAATTTTGCTACCGTTTGGTTTCTTTTTAACCAGTTCCGGTATTCAGTATTCCTTCTTATGTTTATATTTAACCACCTAGATATTAACTTGCTATTATTACAACAGACTCTATCTAATTTATTTATTTTCAAAGAGTACTGCTATCGTTCAGAAGGATAGAGTTCACTACAGTTGAACCATTAAAGCAAGTTCACTTTATTCAGTTAGACACGACTAACAAGTACAGAGTGACAATGATGTAGATGTATTTGGTGCTCACTGTCAGAACATTCAATGAAGATAGCTACCACTTAAACTAACCAGTAGAATGAAATACTAGACTCAGTAGCTACCACTTAGAGTAACTAGTAGTGGAATACTAGACTAAGTAATATTTAAACAGACCAGTATAGTGGAATACTAGACTCAGTAGCTACCACTTAGACTATCTAGTAGTGGAATACTAGACTCAGTAGCTTGCACTTAACCTAACTAGTAGTGGAATACTAGACTCAGTAAGATCTAAACAGACCAGTATAGTGGAATACTAGACTCAGTAGCTACCATTTAGACTAACTAGTAGTGGGATACTAGACTCAGTAGCTACCATTTAGACTAACTAGTAGTGGGATACTAGACTCAGTAGCTACCATTTAGACTAACTAGTAGTGGAATACTAGACTCAGTAGCTTGCACTTAAACTAACTAGTAGTGGAATACTAGACTCGGTAGCTATCACTTGGACTAACTAGTAGTGGAATACTAGACTCAGTAGCTACCACTTAGACTAACTAGTAGTGGAATACTAAACTCAGTAGCTTGCACTTAAACTAACTAGTAGTGGAATACTAGACTCAGTAGCTACCACTTAGACTACTAACTAATAGTGGAATACTAGACTAAGTAATATTTAAACAGATCAGTATAGTGGAATACTAGACTCGGTAGCTTTCACTTAAACTGACCACTACAATGAAATACTAGACTCGGTAGCTACCACTAAGACTAACTAGTAGTGGAATACTAGACTCTATAGCTACCACTTAGATTAACTAGTAGTGGAATAATAGTCTGGGGTAACTGTATTAGCTATACCTAGTTCATTTTGATGTCAGAGTCATACTTAGGATGGAAAATGGTTTCAGATCACCTTTAAAATTACATAAAGGGATTTAAAATATCGTTATTTTAACATTTTCCTCTTTCATCCGTGAGTGCAACCACCGGTGCTTTTGTCTCTTGTCGTCATATTCATTGGTGCCTGCATTCACGGAGTAGCTTTTCTGCATCCATGAGCACTGTCATTGAATGCTTGTAGATGAATTTGTTCGTGGAGCCACTTTCCTTTTTGACTGCTTATTTCAGTCACTTGTATTTAGTTTTCTTTTGACGTTAGCGATTTTTGATTTGGTTCAGAATAAAAGCCCTTCAGAAATTATTTTTCACTAACGCTCCCTTTCTTTGCTAACAGGTATGGTAGAGGGGGGTGGTGGGGCTGCGACCTCAGCTCCTCCTTCTTCAGCTCCTCCTTCGTCAGTAGGCAATGGAACATCCTCCACACAGGAAGATGAGGACTCAGGTAAGTCTTCCTCATGGAAGATTTTATATATAACCTAGGACAAGATCTAGCCCTTAGAATATCGTCATACAGAATAATGACCATCAAACTGAAATAGATTTGGCCAGTTTTCTAACGTGCGTTTCAAGACGGGGCGTTTTTTGACGCGAGTTAGAAAACACCTTCGAGTTACTAGAAGTAACTCGAAGGTGTTTCGTCTCAAGCGCCCAACGAACGCGCGTTTCAGAATTTTTGTAAAAACGAGCGTTTTCAGGGTTTTTCCAACTTACCATATATATTAGCTATATGGTTTGCCCGTCTGCCATAACAATATCAGGGGCTCTATTCAAATTCTGACTGGTAAATGGAAAAGAAGGGGGTTGGTTGTTCTTTAGCTATACAGTTCAACTCCTTTATAGTGAATGAGTTAGAATGTAGCCCGTAAAGTGAACAAATTTTCTTTAGTCTGCCATTAAATAGTCTAGTTTTATAAAACCGATGGCAATTCATTGCAAACTAAAGAAAATCTGTTCACTATCCAGGCTAGATCCTATCTTATTCACTATAGTGGTGTTCTTTTCTAATGTGTTACTCATGGAGATTATTATCCACAGGTCCTGTTGAATGCATCAGCAACATAGGCAGCAGTGTTACTAGAAGAGGACCAGGTGAGATTAAAACAACACATCTGTAACGTTAATATCAATTGCTGATACATAATTAGGGTTGTGACAATATGCTCTTTAAATTATAGATCCCGAAAATATTATAGACGGAGATAATTAAAAAATTAGCAATATATATAGTATTCGATACCATTTATGATATTCTTGGAATCTATGATTTAAAAAGCATATTGTCACAAACCTAAGGATGATTTAATAAAATTTTCGCTCCTGTCATTTATAGGTTTACTTTAATTAGCTTCTCAATTATTAAAGTTAATTCTTTGATATCACCATTCAATATTATTTTCTGTTTGCAGGTAAGAGGTACAGTGTCCGGGCTGCAGAAGTAGCACTCCACAAAGCATTGTCCGTGATCCGGGTGGAGGTGATCCTTTTAGATGACTCTCCTCATGTTTTCGAGTTACAGGTTGGGACCAATTGTTACTTATTCAAAATTTAATTTTTTAGATTCAATTAAACAAAATAGTAATTTTCAAAGATGTAATCAAAAATAAATAGTCACAATCCTGGTTAACGCTTTTTGTCATTTTCTTCAAATACTTTCATTTAAAATCAATTCTATCATTTCGCATCACCTCATATTTGGATATTTTCAGAATTACTATAGCGGTAACTCTAATTATTCATCGTTCTTTCAGAAACGTGGCAAGGGTCAGGCTCTTCTAGATCTTGTATTTAACCACTTGGAGTTGATGGAGAGGGAATACTTTGGTCTGATGTATAGGGACTCGAGACTACCTGCCGGGGCTGATAAGGTAAAGTGGCGAAACTGTAGCTACCTACTGTGGTAGACTAATTGAAGTGGTGAAACTGTAGCTACCTACTGTAGTAGACTAATTGAAGTGTCGAAACTGTAGCTACCTTCTGTAGTTGACTAATTGAAGTGGCGAAACTGTAGCTACCTACTGTAGTAGACTAATTGAAGTGTCGAAACTGTAGCTACCTTCTGTAGTAAACTAATTGAAGTGGTGAAACTGTAGCTACCTACTGTAGTAGACTAATTGAAGTAGCGTAACTGTAACTACCTTCTATAGTAAACTAATTGAAGTGGTAAAACTAGCTACCTATTGTAGTAGCCTAATTGAAGTGGCGAAACTGTAGCTACCTACTGTAGTAGACTAATTGAAGTGGCGTAACTGTAGCTACCTACTGTAGTAAACTAATTGAAGTGGCGTAACTGTAGCTACCTACTGTAGTAAACTAATTGAAGTGGCGAAACTGTAGCTACCTACTGTAGTAAACTAATTGAAGTGGCGAAACTGTAGCTACCTACTGTAGTAAACTAATTGAAGTGGCGAAACTGTAGTTACTTTCTGTAGTAAACTAATTAAAGTGGCGAAACTGTAGCTACCTACTGTAGTAGACAAATTGAAGTGGCGAAACTGTAGTTACCTACTGTAGTAGACTAATTGAAGTGGCGAAACTGTAGCTACCTACTGTAGTAGACAAATTGAAGTGGCGAAACTGTAGCTTCCTACTGTAGTAGACTAATTAAAGTGGCGTAACTGCGGTAGACTAGATAAAGCGGCATATATGTGGTAGACTAGGTAAAGTGGCATATTTGTGGTAGACTAGGTAAAGTGGCGTAACTATTGTTGACTAGGTAAAGTGGCGTAACTGTTGTAGACTAGGTAAAGTGGCGTAACTGTTGTGGACTAACTAAAGTGGCGTAACTGTTGTAAACTAGGTAAGGTGGCGTAACTGTATTAAACTAGGTAAAGTGGCGTAACTGTAGTAAACTAGGTATAGTAGTGTAACTAGTTATTAACTAGGTAAAGTGGCGTAACTGTTGTAGACTAGGTAAAGTGGCGTAACTGTTGTGGACTAGGTAAAGTGGCGTAACTGTAGTAAACTAGGTAAAGTGTCGTAACTGAAGTTATTAACTAGGTAAAGTGGCGTAACTGAAGTTATTAACTAGGTAAAGTGGCGTAACTGTTGTGGACTAGGTGAAGTGGCGTAACTGTTGTAAACTAGCTAAAGTGGCGTAACTGTTGTAAACTAGGTAAAGTGGCGTAACTGTAGTAAACTAGGTAAAGTGGCGTAATTATAGTAAACTAGGTATAGTGGTGTAACTAGTTATTTACTAGGTAAAGTGGCGTAACTGTTGTAAACTAGGTAAAGTGGCGTAACTGTAGTAAACTAGGTAAAGTGGCGTAACTGTAGTAAACTAGGTAAAGTGGCATAACTGTAGTAAACTAGGTAAAGTGGCGTAACTGTAGTTATTAACTAGGTAAAGTGGCGTAACTGTAGTTATTAACTAGGTAAAGTGGCGTAACTGTTGTAGACTAGGTAAAGTGGCGTAACTGTTGTAGACTAGGTAAAGTGGCGTAACTGTTGTAAACTAGGTAAAGTGGCGTAACTGTTGTAAACTAGGTAAAGTGGCGTTACTGTTGTAAACTAGGTAAAGTGGCGTTACTGTTGTAAACTAGGTAAAGTAGTGTTACTGTTGTGGACTAGGTAAAGTGGTGTTACTGTTGTGGACTAGGTAAAGTGGCGTAAGGTTTAAAAGGTTAATGAATAAATATAATTTTCTATCCTCGATTATGTTGCTTTTACAAAAAATAATGTATTTCTCACCTATTCCTTTTTTTCCAGAGATGGCTCGATCCCCTGAAAACAGTGAAAAAACAACTGCGAATACATAGCAAAACAATCGACACTTGTGAGTATGCTTCCTTGTTTTCCACGATATTATTAATATTCCACCAGAAATAAGAAAATGGTTACTTTTCTTTTGTGAAATAAATGTTGAGACTTTATGTTACACTATGATTGAATTTTAATATTTAAGAAAATTAATGGCACGCACTTTAGTTTCAATAATTGATGGTAGATTTTGACTCCCATTTTACTAGATCCTACTTTTCCCATTTTACTAGATCCTACTTTTCCCATTTTTTTAGATCCTAACCGTCTTATTTTTCAGGCGAATTACCCGTACTTTATTTCCGGGTTAAGTTCTGGGTCTGTGAGCCCAGTGGACTGACGGACGAGTACACGAGGTACCACGTGGTGCTCCAGTTACGGCGGTTGCTGTGTTCCGGTGAAATGGCTGCCCCTGCTACAACTGCAGCGCTACTTGCTTCTTACGCTCTCCAATGTAAGTACTGTGACTACAGAATTATTGGACAGTTATTCATTTTCGATGTTATAACGACAAAAAATGTATAGTAGCTAGTTGTTATATAACTTTTATTTAATTGGTTGAACACCTACAGGTATCATGAAGACCTATTAAAATTAAAAGAAAAATAAATATTTTTTCCTTATACGATTAGAATAGATTTATTTAATTTAAAATTTTTAAAATAAAGAAGGTAATAATTTGTAGAACCAAATATAAAAGACCATCTCAGTAATTTGAAAGTTGGTATTAAGTACTAACATCCACACAGTTCACTAATCCGAATTATCTAGATCACTAATCCGAATTGTCTAGATCACTAATCTGAATTATCTAGATCACTAATCCGAATTTTCTAGATCACTAATCCGAATTATCTAGATCACTAATCCGAATTATCTAGATCACTAATCCGAATTATCTAGATCACTAATCCGAATTATCTAGATCACTAATCCGAATTATCTAGATCACTAATCCGAATTATCTAGATCACTATTCCGAATTATCTAGATCAGTAATCCGAATTATCTAGATCACTAATCCGAATTATCTAGATCAGTAATCCGAATTATCTACTCTCACTTTCCGATAGCTACTGTGGTCCCAAAATTGAAATAAAAATTTCAGGGTAACTATCTCTCCGTATTTATAATACATATATTCTTGTTTTTGATGGCAAAATATTGTTTTTAAAAAAAATGTATATTTTTTTCCAGAATCTTTGTAGCTATTTCACTAATATATATTCTACTAAACACTAATTTGTCCCCCCACTTCTCAGCTGATTTTGGTGACTACTCACAGCATGACCACGGGTGTCACTACCTCAATGATGCCGTACTACTGCCCTGTGTACCAGACAACATGTTATCCAGTGTGATAGAGATGCACAAACTACATAGGTATGTGGTTAGGGGGGGTGAAGACTCTATTGCCGAACATACTCTATAGCTAGTGATTTCCAATGGTGGTTCTATTGATTAGAACTGTCATTGAATTGGCCATTATTTAGGTATCGGAATATTTAGGTATCGGCTGATTATCTATATCAAGTGTCAGTATTGTTAAATCATATGGTATCGGTACTCGTTCTATCAGCTATTTTTAGGTATCGGAATATCGGTAATTTTAGGTATCATCTCGGTAGATTACATTACCAAGTAAGCTATCGGTATTTGTATCGTCAATTATGGTATCTATCGGTACAGCTCTGCTATTGCTAGTGTTCGGTGATTGAGTTGATACCCTACTTATTAGAATTCTTGTCATTTTTCTTGATGATAATTTTGAAAATTAAAAAAAAAATCACATTTCTATGTTTTTTCACTACCTATTTAGTATTTTCTCATCTGCTTATTTTCAGAGGACAGAGTCCAGCAGACGCAGAGTTTCAGTTTCTGGACCACGCGAAGAGACTGGAGCTGTACGGTGTAGACCTGCATGACGCACTGGTGAGAATAAGGGGAGGTGACACACTGTGAACCATTTGGTTAACCTGTTAACCCTTCTGGTCAACCTGTTAACCCTTCTGGTCAACCTGTTTACCCTTCTGGTCAACCTGTTTACCCTTCTGGTCAACCTGTTAACCCTTCTGGTCAACCTGTTTACCCTTCTGGTCAACCTGTTTACCCTTCTGGTCAACCTGTTTACCCTTCTGGTCAACCTGTTTACCCTTCTGGTCAACCTGTTTACCCTTCTGGTCAACCTGTTTACCCTTCTGGTCAACCTGTTTACCCTTCTGGTCAACCTGTTTTCTCGTTCTGTCCTGTAGGCTGGCATTTCTCCCATATTGTTTTTAATCAACGAAGTCAATTTTCTTCAATAAAATCGTTTCTGGATGGGTCAGATCAGGTTTGCAATAAATGTTCTAACTAACCACATCTTTATGCATTTAAGTATTCAATTGATTAAAAGAAATCGTCAGCAGGCAGCAAAATGAATAAATAAAAGAAACTTAGTTATAAGTTCATATAAGGGCTTAATTTTTTTTCAATAAAATTAATATCCCTAACAATACATTCCAATGAATCCCCTTAATCCCACACAGGACTCCAGTGACCGTTGTATCCAGGTGGGAGTGACAGCTGACGGTCTCGTTGTCATTCACAACGGAGTGAAGATGAACACCTTCAGTTGGGTGAAGATAATAAAGATATTCTTCAAAAGAAGACACTTTATGATACAACTGAGGAGAGAAATGGTGAGTGTGATGCATGTGTGCATCATTGGGAGTAACTGTGCATCATTGGGAGTAACTGTGCATTATTGGGAATTTGGGAGTAACTGTGCATCATTGGGAGTAACTGTGCATCATTGGGAGTAACTGTGCATCATTGGGAGTAACTGTGCATCATTGGGAGTAACTGTGCATTATTGGGAATTTGGGAGTAACTGTGCATCATTGGGAGTAACTGTGCATTATTGGGAATTTTGGAGTAACTGTGCATCATTGGGAGTAACTGTGCATTATTTGTATCTCTATTTATATGTGAATTCTTAAAATGAAGAGCATGTTTTAATGTAACTTTTTGTTTCATCATACACAATCGTTCCATCTCTTTATCATGTTTTAAAAATTTAATATTTCAATCAATTTTTTTACTATATTTCTCCGTTTTTTGTTCTCTTAACATAAATGTTTCTAGTATAATATGTAGCGATATTAGTTTCAGAATCTATGTAGTTACTACCTAGGTAACTTGATGATTTAAACTTTAGTTTGAATTGAGATCTAAATTCTTAATATTTAGATTGATTGATTTCAGGTAAATTTATGAATTTATAAATTTTAATAATATTAAACATGAAAGAAAAGAAACAAAATATTGTTCCAGTGAATTATTCTTTTAGAGGACACTACCATTTAAATTTATCAAATTCACCACAGCTAATTGATGCAATGAGTGTCTGTGTGTCTCTTTTCAATCATTTTACCTGTGTAACTATAAACTCTATTTATCAAGACATTCTCTAGGAATGTAGTCTTAAAATACAGTTTTAAAACTAGCTATGGGTCTTTATCTCTCGTTTTCCACTCACAACACCGTGGTCGATGTTCCGTTTCAGTTAACAGCAGAGGATAATCTTACTATAGACTCTAGGAAACTAACCACCCTACAGTTACTCAGAAGCAAACTTTGCAGCAAGGTATCAGAGCGGTGCTATAAAACCTAACACAGTAGATTGCGTGTGAAGTAATGGAAACTTACAGAGTTAAGGGCCATACACACGTGAGTTTTTCAAGTATTTCCACCAGACTTCTTGCTAAGCTCCTCCTACTTTTGAAAAGAGTAGGAGGAGCTTAGCAAGAAGTCTGGTGGAAATACTTGGAAAACCTTACGTGTGTACGGACCTTCAGAGTGAGACTTATCTTTGGTTCTGTTAATGATGTCTTTTCATGATATTGTTTTACAATTGATCTTGACCTTTGTTTATTAATCTTGACCTTGATATTTGATCTTGTCCTCGGTATTTGATCTTGTCCTTGGTAATTGATCTTACCCTTGATATTTGATCTTGTCCTTGGTAATTAATCTTTGCCCTTGATAATCAATCTTGACTTTGGTAATTGATCTTGAACTTTCATAGTTGCTCTTGACTTAATCTGTGACCAGAACAAATGAAATTTATTTTCGACCTTGAAATTTTTTATTTTCGACCTTGAAATTTTTTATTTTTGATCTTGAAAATTTTATTTTTGATCTTGAAATTTTATTTTTGACATTGAAACTTAAATTTTGACTTCGACCTTTTACAGTTTGGATTTAACCCTTTAACGACATAACCCCCACTATATTTTAATGCAATCATTCAGTAATTTTCTTTAGGTTATAGGATTTGGCAAATTTGATGACCTAAAATTTTTGGCATCCTTTCAAAACTTTTTCAGTAAGAAGGTAAGACCATTAAAACAGGTAATTATAAATTCATCTACCTGAAATTTACGTGGATTATTCAATACGAATTAAAGAATGCAGGAAATGAAGGATTAGTCTGTACAATTACAAATATTTATATTAGCTATTAAAATTTGAAATTTGCGTGATCATATGAATCACAACCGTCTATTCAGCAACTAAGCTGTGAATGAACATACGAACTATTTTTTCTATGCTTTTGACCTCTTAAAGATAACTCACTAGAGGTTTCATCAAAATCGAAGACCTAAAGTTTTATCTCGTCATCAAAGGGTTAAAACAGAATTGAATTGAAATTGTTGAAGATTGCAGTCCATAGTTTTATTCCTGTTTTGTGATAGTTACTGATCTGTTTGAACTAATGTTTGCGCCATCTGGTGTTTGTTCCAGGTTTAAATCTGTATGTCGTGACGTCATTATGAGTAATTTTTGTGTTACATTATATATTAATTTCCAGAGTGCCCTAATGACGTATTTTTTAAGCTAGTTAATAATGTAGAAGAGTGATTAATATTATTTTTAGTTCTAGATTTAGAATTATTTATCTACTGAAAAAAAATATCATGAAAGGATAACTCCTCTATAGTGAATGTAGAGTCCTGAGTAAGAGAACTACCCTGAATAGTGAACAAATGTTCTTTAGTCTGCCATAAATGGCATTCAGTTTTACAACTGATCCTATTCTTGGCAGACTAAAGAAACTTTGTTACTATACTGGATAGTTCCCCTACAAAGGACTCCAAATTCACTATAGAGGAGTTCTACAGTACTTACCCTAGTAGAATTCCCTCTTTTATTTACAATTTTTCTTACATTTCAGTCCGAAAGTTACGAGTCAGTGTTGGTGTTCACTTTACCGGCCTACAAATCATGCAAAAACCTCTGGAAATCTTGCGTAGAACACCACACCTTCTTCAGACTTCACTCCGCCAGACCCCCTCCAAAGCGGTGAGTTTAACCCTCCAAGGCGGTGAGTTTAACCCTACGGTGGTGAGTTTAATGTCTTTATTCTATTCCGAACCTATGTATCCCGGAAAAAAATGAAGACGACCAAACTTGTGGAGTTGTGGTGATTGACGCAGCAACATTTTCCGATCTGTCTAGGGTTGCCAATTCACCTCTATTTGAACTATATATTGCTCTTTTCTCGTGCAGTTAGCTTCAACTTAATTCAATCTAGTTCCTAGCTTTTAATTGATCTTTTTCATGTAATATTTAGCTTCGTTGCAATCAAACGTAAGGATGTTTATATACTGTACTAAAGTAACTGGTGTTGTCCTGTTGCAAACCGTAACTGAACTTGATCAATTTACATTCTAAACATGGACTGACGCAACCGGCTGCCGATTGTTTAGGAATAGCTAAATGTTTGCACCGAAAATTTGAAAATCGGAGTTTAACCTTAAATTGTGCCATAGAAGTTTCAGTCTAAAATGGTGATTTAGATTTAGGTAGTTTGAATTTTATGAATTTTTTCTGAAGTTGCATCAAGATGTTAGGGTAGAAGTAATGTTTGTCTGAATTAAATTTTAATAGACAATTTGTTTATTATTTTCATTAAAATCATTCACGTTGTAGCTAATTAAAGCGAATTTTTTCAAATTTAAAGCCAAGAATAAGCTCTTATACGAACATTTTCGATTGTATAAGAAAATAATAAGGTAGCTAAGTTACAAATTATCGGTCGGTTTCACATCTTCGGTCATAAAAAAGAAACAAATAATAATGATTATTGAATTGTAATTAGTATCCATGATACTTGAAGGTATCATGGATACCAATTGAAATAAAATAATAATTTCTATATTGTTTTTTCTTATATGACCGAAGATGTGAAACTGACCAATTACTCGCAATTTACCAAACTATCATTCGCTGTTTAGGGGTTTGCTCCCTACCATATTTGCTCTTCATTTCCCTCTTTCTCAGCAGGCAGATGCTGAGTCTGGGCAGCAAGTTCTGGTACAGTGGCAGGACGCAGCACCAGGCCCTGAGGGAAGCTAAGAACAACCTGTCACACTCACCCAGCCTCAGGTCATTCGTGAGGTGGGCAAAACGAGGCATAAAATTAATTTGAAAATTTATTGAAAAAAATATGAAATTCAATGAAATGGAAAATTTAATGAAAAAAGTTTTAATGAAAAAAATATGAAATTTAATGAAATGAAAAAAAGTTCTAATGAAATTAAAAATTTAATGAAAAATGTACAAAATTAGAATATGAAATTGAAGGAAAATCAAACTAAGAAATGTAGAAAGATGAAATTAAAGAATATTGAATATGATTTAAGAACAATTAATGAAAACATAGAATTTAAAAGATAATGAAATTAAATAAAATGTAAAAAATGATGAAATTAAAATTTGAAAAAAAAAGAAAAAAAATGTAAAAAATAGCTAGCTATATAGGCATAGCTAACTAATTAAATTAAAAATAACGAAATGATATGAGAAAGATAATGAATGAAAGACACAACTGTAATAATGATCTCCATTTTAATATAACTTGTCATTATTAGATTGCATTAATAACTTTTTTTTTTTTAATTATATTATTGTCAACTTATTTTTTTTTTTCAATTATTTTATTCCCAATCGTTTTTTAATATGAACCATGTCTCTCAGGTCCCCATCCAAGCAAGCAAGTTTGGCCACCCTGGGCACCAACGGAGCCTCAACAAACGGGGGAAAGAGGAGCTACACCACCCCGGCAGTCACATCAGGCTAGTAATCTTTATCACGGAATTGATCAAATTTCTTAGGCTCATTCTATAGGTACTAGCAGGTAAAACGCTGCGTTATTACCGCCCAGTTTATGCCTCTTCAGTTAATCACGGGTAAATGAATGTAAAGCAAATTTGAATTCTGTACTGGCGTGGAGATCACAGAACTGTTGTAATTTGGATTAGGAATCCTTTATTTTTTTTTTACATTATATATCAATGTTCATTAATTAACACTACTTGCAGTTTTAGTGGACAGCGCTAGAGTTATGCTCCTCAACTACGAGGTCTTAGATTTTGTGTTAATTAGGCTCGTAAGCTTATTCACTATCACCTTTTCATTTTCCTCTTCCATCCGTGAGTGCAGCCACCGGTGCTTGTGTCCCTTTTTCTACACATTCCCTAGTAGCTAATTGATTCATTCACGGAGTAGCTTTTTTACATCCATCAGTATTGTCACTGAATGGTGGTAAGTGGCTTTGTTCGTGAAGCCAAATTTCTTCCAGTCCCTCGTATTTAATATCCTTTTGACGTCAGTGATATGGTCTTAAGAGCCAAAGAAGTCATTAATCCCCAAAACACAAAATTTATTTATCTGGTTCACAGTTATATACTAATTTCTGGTGGTTCACATTAGCTAACTAATTTCTATGTTGGTTCACAGGTTCACTGCTCCCTCGGTCACGTAGTGACTCCAGCAGTGGTTACCGGGTTAACTCCTTACCAGCCACACCCAAACTGGCATGGAGTGAACTGGAGAAAGGGGAGGATAAGAGCTGCAGAGACCTGTCTTTCAGGTAACTAATGTTACTAGTACGTAGAGTGTTCGAGTCAAGATTTAGGGTGAAGTAACTATAATCGACTGTGACATGGTAGGTATTGATGTCTTTAGAAAAAATGTTAAAATTTTAGCTACTTGGATTGCGAATTATTGGTTGGTTTGACATCTTCAGTCATATAAGAAAAATTGTGATATAAAAATTAAATACCATTTATAATAGAATGTTTTCTGATATGACAGTAGATATGAAACCGACCAATAATTTGAAACTTACCCTATCAAAATATTTTCATTTTCCACTTTTGTCTACTGTTTCCTGTAATTTAATCCTAAATTTTTCCATATACAAAACAGAATATTTAGATTTTTTTATAAATAATCCTTTTCTGATTTATTCTCTTTTTTTCTAGCAACATGAGCAGCACAAGAGATGAGGCGAGTTCTTCCAGTCTGGCGCCTCTTGCCACTCAAGATGTTGTCAACACCTCCTCTTCCGCCTCCTCCTCTCTCTCCTCCCTCTCCTCACCTACAACTGAAGGAGGCAAGAAGGAGCAGGAGGAGCCCTCCGCCTCCTCCATGTCTGAATTGATGCAGGTAGGAGGGGAAACTAGGAACTTTGGTCAAATTTCACACGAGGCATTTTTTTTTCAACAAAAACTCGGCATGGAAGAACGCCCAATCTACTGTCATACAAAACACATACGTTTAATCAGTCCCTAGCGTCTTTTCATGCTGCATTTTTGTTACCAACTTACCACAGCATGAAAAAAAGGCCCGTGTGAAATAGAAGTATTCTTCCATTCCTTATGGCTGTCCCAGAAGTACTGAGAAAGTACTTCTAAAGTTATTTCAAATAGATTCCTCTCAATATCTTCTACGGTATTCTTAATATACTCTACGGTATTCTAAATATCTTCTACGGTATTCTAAATATCTTCTACGGTATTCTAAATATATTCTACGGTATTCTTAATATATTCTACGGTATTCTAAATATATTCTACGGTATTCTAAATATATTCTACGGTATTCTTAATATATTCTACGGTATTCTAAATATCTTCTACGGTATTCTAAATATATTCTACGGTATTCTAAATATATTCTACGGTATTCTAAATATCTTCTACGGTATTCTAAATATCTTCTACGGTATTCCAAATATCTTCTACGGTATTCTAAATATCTTCTACGGTATTCTAAATATCTTCTACGGTATTCCAAATATCTTCTACGGTATTCTAAATATCTTCTACGGTATTCCAAATATATTCTACGGTATTCTAAATATCTTCTACGGTATTCCAAATATATTCTACGGTATTCTAAATATATTCTACGGTATTCTAAATATCTTCTACGGTATTCTAAATATATCCTACGGTATTCTAAATATCTTCTACGGTATTCTAAATATATCCTACGGTATTCTAAATATATCCTACGGTATTCTAAATATATTCTACGGTATTTTTAATATCTTCTACGGTATTCTTAATATCTTCTACGGTATTCTAAATATCTTCTACGGTATTCTAAATAGCTATCTTCTAAATTTCTTGCAGACGGGTAAAAAAATTGCATGAAAAGAATATTCTTCCAAAATTTCTGGTTGATGTTTTCTTTTTATTATATTGCAGGTAAGTGAATGTTCTTTTTTTTTCTTTTTATTATGCTGATTACATTATGCAAAACATATCATGATTAGTAAAAACTAGTTTCTATAGGTAGCAATTTATCTTTATTTAAATTGATTCTTTGATGATATCTTTCTTTGACTTGTGAATAAAGTCTCATAAAATTTATTCTACTCCGGTAATTTAAAATCAATCGTTATTTTGATTGTTTAGTATGTACCATATATGGCACAGAACACTATGAAGGGGAACCTGTGTTTATTTCTATGTGGCGATAGGATCTTCTAAATTCCATTTAAAATTATTAGGATAATTCAAATTATCCTAATTTTCACTTCCTTTAGTTTGATGGTTTCTGGTTTGATTGCAGTTTTTGTTAATGGAAAACTATTCTAATAATAGCATGTGGCCAAAATTGCCCAATATAGCTATGACTAAATTTATGGGCCTGTTGTTCAACTCATTTTTCATAACCACAGTAGATATATTTAATTTTATATCCAATTAAGTGGTTCGTTTCAGACAACTATTATATATTATTGAAACAAAATACTCTACTAATGTTATTAATTCGTAAAAGGCTGATGAAGACCTAACCTTAATTTTCTAAAGAAGTTGACAGAATTACTTTTAAGTTAATTATTTGTTATATGCGTTTTATCTAATGTTACTATTGTTCTTTTTTTGGATACTTATATCATGTATTGTTTTGTATCTTTCTATCAATGGATGAGTATTGTACGGGAAAAAACCATTAGTGAATACACTCATTACTGGTACTGACTGTAGATGCAGTTACTTCCGGTACTGACTGTAGATACAGTTACTTCCGGTACTGACTGCAGATGCAGTTACTTCCGGTACTGACTGTAGATGCAGTTACTTCCGGTACTGACTGTAGATACAGTTACTTCCGGTACTGACTGCAGATACAGTTACTTCCGGTATTGACTGTAGATGCAGTTACTTCCGGTACTGACTGCAGATGCAGTTACTTCCGGTACTGACTGTAGATGCAGTTACTTCTGGTACTGACTGTAGATGCAGTTACTTACGGTACTGATTGCAGATGCAGTTACTTACGGTACTGACTGTAGATACAGTTACTTCCGGTACTGACTGTAGATACAGTTACTTCCGGTACTGACTGCAGATACAGTTACTTCCGGTATTGACTGTAGATACAGTTACTTCCGGTACTGACTGCAGATGCAGTTACTTCCGGTATTGACTGTAGATACAGTTACTTCCGGTACTGACTGTAGATACAGTTACTTCCGGTACTGACTGTAGATGCAATTACTTCCCGTCCTGACTGTAGATGCAGTTACTTCCGGTACTGACTGTAGATGCAGTTACTTCCGGTACTGACTGTAGATAAAATTACTTCCGGTACTGACTGTAGAACAGTTACTTCCGGTACTGACTGTAGATGCAGTTACTTCCGGTACTGACTGTAGATGCAGTTACTTCCGGTACTGACTGTAGATGCAGTTACTTCCGGTACTGACTGTAGATGCAGTTATTTCCGGTACTGACTGTAGATGCAGTTACTTCCGGTACTGACTGTAGATGCAGTTACTTCCGGTACTGACTGTAGATGCAGTTACTTCCGGTACTGACTGTAGATATAATTACTTCCGGTACTGACTGTAGAACAGTTACTTCCGGTACTGACTGTAGAACAGTTACTTCCGGTACTGACTGTAGATGCAGTTACTTCCGGTACTGACTGTAGATGCAGTTACTTCCGGTACTGACTGTAGATGCAGTTACTTCCGGTACTGACTGTAGATGCAGTTACCTCTTCTTTACAATTCATCCCTATATTGAAATTCCGACATAACTAATAATAATAGGGTAATTTATGAAATATCGCATGGTTCCACATTTTCGATCATGTAAGAGAAATATATTATTTAATTGGTATCCATGTTACCTGAAGGTATCATGGATACGAATTAAATAATATATTTTTCTTACATGATCGAAAATGTGGAACTATCCGATATTTCATAACTTACCCTATACAGCAAACTAAAAATAACTAGTTATTTTCTAGGTGTGAATTATTGTTGTGTCTGCGACTGTTGTGACTTTAAGTAGGCATCATTGTATCCATTTCTCATTTCTGAATAATTCATAAACTATAGAGCTTTGATTCTCATCACACTATGAACTAGAACGGGCACTCGTAGAGCGCGCTCCTTCACCGCCGCTTCAATCGATTTTGACCTTTGAATGACGTTGACCTTTGACCCGATCGCTCCTAAAATCTATTCCAATGCTTTCTGTTATTTACCAATCGTCTCACAAAGTTTCAGGCAATTTGGTTGAATGCTTTTAGAGTTATGCGAATAACAAGATTATGCATTAATGAATACTGCAGAGCTAAATATAACCTTCCAAAATTTTCCCAACGTAATGAATAATAACAAATGTCGAAGAAAGCACAACTCCACTGTATTAGCATAGGACGAAATGCGTCACTGAAAATAACGTTAGGATGATCCATACCAACGCAACTATAGTTAAGTGCGCCATGCATGATCTCATATCTATTAGTCATCTTTTTATTATGCTGTTAGTAGTGTTTTATTAGTCCACTAGTGTACTAGCCAGCTAAGAATAACGTGTTCTCAATAGTACCAATATTTGTAACTAGTGTACTTGCCCGTTAAGAATAACGTGTTCTCAATAGTACCAATATTTGTAACTAGTGTACTTGTCCGTTAAGAATAACGTGTTCTCAATAGTATCAATATTTGTAACTAGTGTACTTGCCCGTTAAGAATAACGTGTTCTCAATAGTATCAATATTTGTAACTAGTGTACTTGCCCGTTAAGAATAACGTGTTCTCAATAGTATCAATATTTGTAACTAGTGTACTTGCCCGTTAAGAATAACGTGTTCTCAATAGTATCAATATTTGTGTAATTTAACTATCCACACTTCTGGTCCCTCAGATTTAGCTAAAGATATTAATTGAATAATGACGATAATATTATAGCATAGAGTATATAAATTTAATGACAGAGGTTGTGAAGAAAATGTTCAGTAAAGCCTAACACTAGATTTTAAATAATTTCTAATTAGTAATGTTTAATTAATTATGTTACTAGTGTACTTTCCCGTTAAAAATAACTGTTTTCCAATAGATTAATATTGGAATAACGAAGCAATTCACTCATGGTTCGTGTCTTCAGATTTAGTTATTTATTGTTTAATCTATCCTAATAATTTCCATAGTGTGTTTATTTATTTAGTGTCCGCTTTTAGACTACGGGTATTGAACATGAAGAATGTAACTATGATACGCACGGGAATATATTGACTTGATATTCAAATCCCCCTGTTTTTATTCAATTTTTAAATGCATTCTATCTATAAAATAAATTAAACTTCGCAGAAAATGTAATTTTAATTGAATTCATTAAAAGTAACCTATTAACGCCTAATAAATTACTATTGAAGATTCGTTATTTTGAACGGGCAAATACACTAGTACAGGCATACCCCGCTCTTATTACGTCTCATATTTACAATAAGTCAAATAGGTGTGGGTCATGTCTCGCACTTACATTACCTGGTATAGAAAATATTTCAGGAGTAACTTTGTTAATTTTTTTAGTTTTTAATTAAGCCGTTTTTACCGTGACTATTATATTACAAACTTTATGATCATGCAGGTGAGATTGATTAAGAAATATTATGGTTAATAATATATTTAGAAGAAAGGAAATTTAAATTAATATGACAGTAGATATATACTATATATATATATATATAATTAGTAATTCAGAGTAGAGTTTAAGTTTTTTAATTTAAATTCTATCTTCAATTCACCAATATAGATATTGGAGATCTCTTTTTCAGAGCTGTTCCTACTGTATAGATTTTTCACATTTAATAATGGAATTGCTGAATACTAAAAAAATGGTTAATACTTTCAATACAATAAATATATTTTGTAAGGTAAATTAACCAGTGATAAAAGTATAAAATGCTGAATGGTTTATATATAAAGTTCGCATCTCCTACAGATTGTAACCCTTATATATATATGACATTTATATATTAAATTATGTATTTGACAATAACTAAAATAATTTTGATCCATTATAACCAACCCATCCATCACTACCATTCCCTTTTCTGCGTGTGTGACTCTAATCCAGCAATGTTTCTTATTATGGATTGGGAATCGTGTGGAAACTTCTAAAATTTGAAATAAACACTAAAATCAATATATGACATAAGAAGTAAATTTATCGTTTGTACATTAACGAAAGAGGTAACTTTATGAAATATGGTATGCAGTATATAAAGATATTCAAAGTGGATTCTATAAGCCGAATTTTACGATAAAATTGATTATTTAAAAAATGGTATTTATTTGTTTTCAAAATTGAACAGAATGATATGTTCCATTTTAAATTTTAGACGTAACAATTGAATTCATAAATAGATTTGTTATATATAATAATAATTTAAAACTATAATAAAATACTAAACGTAAGTACATTGTACGCAGTACAGTCCTAATATATACGCCACGTAACTCTAAATTAAAATATTACTATAGTCAGTTATATAATATTTTCTTTGATCCCTTGTTCGTAGAAAACAGAATAATTTAGGAAGGAGAATTATAAAAATCTAACTTCGGGACATGACTCTCACTTATTACCCTTTTGTTGTAAGTGTGAGTCGCGATTTTGTAATAAGAGCGGGGTACACCTGTC
Source organism: Caprella mutica (assembly GCA_947561585.1). Lineage (NCBI taxonomy): Eukaryota > Metazoa > Arthropoda > Malacostraca > Amphipoda > Caprellidae > Caprella > Caprella mutica. The sequence continues at coordinate 113,512 of CANNZV010000457.1, read as the reverse complement.
TTGATATATTCTTGTCTGTATCATGGCTACATTTTTCCTTTTTTCCTATCTAATCACTGAAAGTGGGACACGCAATAAATAAGTAGAGATTAGTAATATTTAATTCTATTTATTTCATTACTAATAGTTAGTAGATCCGTTTCAAGTGTCGTTTATTACTCCACAGCTGATAACAATAATGCTGTCCGTAAATATTAACTCTTGCATTATTCTTTAAGAGACCATTCTAATACTTTAAAAGCTTCACACTCTCTCTAATCATTTCTAAGTAAATAATTCTCGAGATAGTTTTAAAGTTTAAAATGTTCAAACTTCTATATTGTTTGTGTCAATCGATTTTGTATTGTCTTTTTATCCTTTTTTTAACGTTACTCGCAGTTTTAGAGGATAGGGCTATAGGGTTATGCTCTTCAAATACGAGGTCTTTAGATAAAGAATGCCTTTACTGCATCATGTACAATTTTTACACTATTTATTTTTGTATATCATATACGTTCTTTTACATTATGTATGTTTTTTTCATCGTTAACTTTTTTTACATCATGTACGTTTCTTACATCATTACGTTTTTACATCATGTACGTTTTTTTCCATAATGTACTTATTGTACATAATGTCCTTTTTTATATTTGCATTATTTACGTTTTTACATCATTTACGTTTTTATATCATTTACAATTTTACATCATTTACGTTTGTTTAAAGTATTTACGTTTTTATATCAATTACGTTTTTACATCATTCACGTTTTTACATCATTCACGTTTTTTTACATCATATACTTTTTTTCAACTTTTGAATTCAAACTATTATTTATTCATTCATTAACTGGTCAAACGTACATACTTTATTTTGAATAAAGTATTTTAACGTAAATAATACTCGCTTACGTACTAAATGTGTGTTTATTTCCATGAATGAATATTCAACACTATTTCATGCATATCAACACGTCTTAGTCAGCTATTGTTACTCATTCATTCATTTCATTTTATGTGTGCGCGATATCAACTAGATTGTGTGTACGTAATTTCGTGTGTGCGTAAAGAGAGCTAATATTCACGTACACAGGCAATTTGCAGGTGATTCTAGCCGTTTGACATTTGCTAGGAACTGCGTCATGCTATTTTTGAAGATACGTCATACTGCTTTAGAACTTGATTCGTCATATTGCTTTAGAGTCTGCGGCATTATTTTTTAGAACCTGCAATATTGTATTTTAGAATTTGCGTCATTATATTTTAGAACCTGTGTCATTATATTTTAGAACCTGCGTCATTAAATTTTAAAACCTGTGTCATTATATTTTAGACCTGCTTCATTATATTTTTGAACCTGCGTCATTTTATTTTTGAACCTGCGTCATTTTATTTTTGAACCTGCGTCATTATATTTTAGAACCTGCGTCATTATATTTTAGACCTGCGTCATTATATTTTAGAACCTGCGTCATTAAATTTTAAAACCTGCGTCATTAAATTTTAAAACCTGCGTCATTAAATTTTAAAACCTGCGTCATTATATTTTAGACCTGCGTCATTATATTTTAAAACCTGCGTCATTATATTTTAGACCTGCGTCATTATATTTTAGACCTGCGTCATTATATTTTAGAACCTGCGTCATTATATTTTTGAACCTGCGTCATTATATTTTTGAACCTGCGTCATTTTATTTTTGAACCTGCGTTATTTTATTTTTGAACCTGCGTCATTATATTTTAGAACCTGCGTCATTATATTTTAGAACCTGCGTCATTATATTTTTGAACCTGCGTCATTATATTTTTGAACCTGCGTCATTTTATTTTTGAACCTGCGTTATTTTATTTTTGAACCTGCGTCATTATATTTTAGAACCTGTGTCATTATATTTTAGAACCTGCGTCATTATATTTTAGAACCTGCGTCATTATATTTTAGAACCTGCGTCATTATATTTTAGAACCTGCGTCATTCTGCGCCATCCATTTCATAAATATCTTAACATTTTGCGTCACAATACTCCTCTATTAACTGCGTCATTTTAGTTACAGCTCACTTTACCTGCGATTATTATCAACTTCCGTCCCCGAATTGACCATCACCGGTGGTTGCTTTTTCTACAACCAGTTTAGGTTAAATGTTGACATCAACAGTAAAAACCATAGCCAATTCCGACTGGTTCGGTACTGTCCGTGTACTTATTTAATTTAAATAACTGTCCATTTAACTGGCAATTGAACTGCCTTGCACCGATACCATAATAATTACCGATATGTGTACTGATACTTGGTATCAGTAATATACCGATACCGTTAAATATAAAGCACCGATAGTTGATAAAATAGCTGCTATAACGAATACCGATACCGTAATTATATCTGATACCGGTTCTCGATATTTATACCCAAAAAATGGCCGATACGACGAATACCGATGCATACCGATTGTATCGGCACATCCCGCGTTAAAATCCCTTTCTACGGGTATTCCTTGTGACCGGAAAGGCTTTGCAAGCAGTGTTTGTTTGGCCAAATACTTCCGTTCACTTATTGTTCGTAGTGTGTTCATTGGGACTTTGGATACGACACTCCGCCCTCCCACCTACACGCGCGCTCCGTGTGCGTTCGCGACATCAGCGTTAGTTCCGGTGTTCCGGTCGCGCCTGTCGGATGGTCATCGCTCCAGTGTGGATGCGAATTCGCCACTACCATCATCTACTGCGCGTATCCATGATACGGTGTGTGAAGCATGGATACCAGTTGTGCGTATCATGGATACCATTAGTGTGTATCATGGATACTGTGACAGTTCAGCGGTTTGTGATGCGTGTTAACAGTGATGAATGAAATTCTGCTCATCATTGTGTGATGATTGAAACGATTTTATTGAAAAAAATGATGTTTCATTTTTTAACATATGGTTTTATTAGTTTCAAAAACAGAACTGTCAATAAACTGATAGTAGATAATAATAAATAATGCGAATATATGAAGTTAAGGCAATTAAACGTTTGCTTATACCATTTTTATCAACAAATTTTTAAAATAAAATTGAAACAAAAATGATGATTGGGAAGTATAATGCAATTGTTCATATATTCAACATTAGTGTTGAACTAGTAATTCATATTAACATGTTGTATATATCAAGTGTTTAACACGTGGATATAGAGTTGAAAGCAATAATGCATCTCTTGACACTAGTTGCTACTGTTTTTGCTCTTCTAGAGAGCTCTCTAAAGAGCTTTGAGAGCAGTAGCTCTTATTTAGAGTGGTGCAACCCTTCGCGAACACTGAAATAGTTTGAGAAAAAAGGGGCTTGTGGAGTGTTCGATTTGAATTATTTTATTATTAGATTTTAAAATATTGGGATAGGGTAAGTTCCGAATTATAGGGCAATCCTACAATTTCGATCATATAAGAAAAAAATATATGTTTTGTGTGCTCAAGTTTAATTTTTTCTTATATGATCGAAAATGTGGAACTGTTCGATAACTCGGAATTTGCTCTAGAAATGAATAAAATGACGTCATAAACTACTTTTTATAAACTGAAAAGTTTTACCAAAATAGTAAATATATATCTAATAAAACGATTTTATATAATTTTATAACAGTGTGTCCGCAAAAAATGTATCCACTGCCATCGAGTATATCTTATATGTACTATTTATAATCTATACTAATAATTTCCCTCGTGTGTTTATTTATTTCATTTGGTGTTCGTTTTTTCCCATAATACGCACGGGAATATATTGAATTGATATTTAAATTCCCTTTGTTTTAGTCAATTTTTAAATGTATTTCATCTATAAAATGAATTAGACTATGCAGAAAATTTAATTTTAATTGAATTCATTAAAAATAACCTAATAACGGGTAATAAATTGGTATTGATGATGACCCGTTATTTTTAACGGGAAAGTACTCTAGCTCATTAATATAAATCTACGTATCTATGGTACCAAAATATTAAGCATATCATCATGAAATGATGAATAATGCAGATTCAAGGCAGTGGACACATTTTTTCTGGACACACTGTATTGTATAGTTACTCAAACCTATGTCATTGTGACGTCATTTCTTTAATTCTTAAAAATCCAAGTAAATCAAGTCCGTTTGCTCCTTCCAGATGATTGCTATACTAATATACTGCTAATAACGTACTTTTCTACCGATGTCATCTCTAACCTAGCAATGCTTGTTGTAGTGAGGGATAAGAGAGTTGTACAACTATGAGTGTTGCAAGTGGGAGAGAGTGGTGGTACAGAAAAAGAAGGCAAAAACCTCTTCTGTAAACTCCCTTATACACACTCTATGTAGACAATGTTATGGTAGGTAGTATGTTGGTTCACGCTGCCAACGGCAAGACCATTCGTATAGTTAGCGTCGAGTGGGTCCCTACAGATGAGGTAAGAATAGTTGTATATATACTTAAATAGATAAAAAATAAAGATCATATTCAATTTCCATGTGTTTCTTTGGATTGGATCTTGATCAAACCTACATAATTTTATAACTATGTTGGATACCTACTTTCTATATAAGCTCTCTATCCTTTATATTTTCATTTGAAATTTAATTTTATAGTATTAAAGAAAGAAAAGTAATAGCTAGCTATTACTGACCAAAATTATTCTAGAGCTAACTCTATGTACTTCTTTAAATATATTATGATTACTAGTACAGTATACCTATTTTTCATTTCTTGCTAATACAATTAATATCATGTGTTTATATTTATATATAAATACGAGTGCATATTATCTATATACGTATATTAATTTAATTATCCTTGATCTCTAAAATCAAAATTTAGATTTTTTGTAATTAAGGTTAGTAGAAAAAATCACTGATCAGTTCCACAAAATCAGTAGAAAAACCTGATAGCTGGAGCACACTAATAGTTCTAATTTTTACGTTTGGTAATTAAAGTGTGACACACGGACGGACGGACGGAATATCGTGTTCTCAATAGTATCAATGTTTGTAACTAGTGTACTTGCCCGTTAAGAATAACGTGTTCTCAATAGTATCAATGTTTGTAACTAGTGTACTTGCCCGTTAAGAATAACGTGTTCTTAATAGTATCAATATTTGTGTAATTTAACTATCCACACTTCTGGTCCCTCAGATTTAGCTAAAGTTATTAATTGAATAATGACGATAATATTATAGCATAGAGTATATAGGTATATTTTGTTTAGAAAATGCATTTTTTATTTTATTTTCACTACAAACATCAAAGTGGACATTAAACCTCCTCTAATAAATCAAATAATTAGTGATTTTATTTACTTTTTTAACAAGTTTTGTAATTTTAGTAGTAACCACCTACAAACTTGAAATAAATTTGATCCGAAAAATACCCGAACAAGATCCAAAATCACTTTGCAATTTAGTAAAGTTCTCCGCGTTTCAACAATTAAATAATCTAAAGTTCACATCGCTATAGGGTAAAGCCTCAATTACCATATACGAATTAAACACCGAATGAAAATTTCGTATAGGGAAGTTCTTAATTATCGGTCAGGTCCACATTTTCGGACACGTAAGAAAAAACGATATAATAATAATTATTTAATTTTTTATATTTTATTGGTATCCATGATACCTGCAGGTATCATGGATACCAATGAAATATAAAAATTAAATAATTATTATTATATCGTTTTTTCTTACGTGTCCGAAAATGTGGACCTGACCGATAATTAAGAACTTACCCTAGGTTATTATTATCTAAAGATGAACATTAAAATATCTTCAATACCTAATATTTTCCCCACAATTAATATATTTCAATAGAATATTTTATTTTATTGAAACTCCTGAGTTATGAAGTATTGGTTCCTTCATAACTCAGGGACACGGATAGTTTTCTATGATTAAAATCTTGTAGAGAACTATGCTCTTTGAGGGATAACTAGTACGAAATTCATGACGTATATCGTTTTCTATAATTTACTCATAGAAAATATTTCATAACTCAGGTCCTTCATTACTCGACTGCTTCATAACTCAGGAATTTTACTGTAATAACCAATTGAAATTCACATCCGGTAATTATATGATGCCTGTAACGGTAGTAGCGGTAACCTACTCGATTACCGTAGCCACCAGCTTATCGGTTATAATGATGACTGTGAACTGTCTTTATGTTTCTACTTTCCCGTTGAAAACAAGCAGTTGGTACCTTATTTTTATTATCATAGCGATTTTGAATGCTGAAAACAGTTCAGAATTGATTCGTGGTGTTATCGTGTACTTCAATAGTGTAATCGTGTACTTTAATAGTGTTATCGTGTACTTCAATAGTGTTATCGTGTACTTCAATAGTGTTATCGTGTACTTCAATAGTGTTATCGTGTACTTTAATAGTGTAATCGTGTACTTTAATAGTGTTATCGTGTACTTTAATAGTGTTATCGTGTACTTCAATAGTGTTATCGTGTACTTCAATAGTGTTATCGTGTACTTCAATAGTGTTATCGTGTACTTCAATAGTGTTATCGTGTACTTTAATAGTGTAATCGTGTACTTTAATAGTGTTATCGTGTACTTTAAGAGTGTTATCGTGTACTTTAATAGTGTTATCGTGTACTTCAATAGTGTTATCGTGTACTTCAATAGTGTTATCGTGTACTTCAATAGTGTTACCGTGTACTTTAATAGTGTAATCGTGTACTTTAATAGTGTTATCGTGTACTTTAATAGTGTTATCGTGTACTTTAATAGTGTTATCGTGTACTTTAATAGTGTTATCGTGTACTTTAATAGTGTTACCATGTGTATTCTTTGCGTTACCATGTGTATTCTTTGCGTTACCATGTGTATTCTTTGCGTGACCATGTGTATTCTTTGTGTTACCGTGTGTATTCTTTGTGTTACCGTGTGTATTCTTTGCGTTACCATGTGTATTCTTTGTGTTACCATGTGTATTCTTTGCGTTACCATGTGTATTCTTTGTGTTACCATGTGTATTCTTTGTGTTACCATGTGTATTCTTTGTGTTACCATGTGTATTCTTTGTGTTACCATGTGTATTCTTTGTGTTACCATGTGTATTCTTTGTGTTACCATGTGTATTCTTTGTGTTACCATGTGTATTCTTTGCGTTACCATGTGTATTCTTTGCGTTACCATGTGTATTCTTTGCGTTACCGTGTGTATTCTTTGCGTTACCATGTGTATTCTTTGCGTTACCATGTGTATTCTTTGCGTTACCATGTGTATTCTTTGCGTTACCATGTGTATTCTTTGCGTTACCGTGTGTATTCTTTGCGTTACCGTGTGTATTCTTTGCGTTACCATGTGTATTCTTTGCGTTACCATGTGTATTCTTTGCGTTACCATGTGTATTCTTTGCGTTACCATGTGTATTCTTTGCGTTACCGTGTGTATTCTTTGCGTTACCGTGTGTATTCTTTGCGTTACCGTGTGTATTCTTTGCGTTACCATGTGTATTATTTGTGTTACCATGTGTATTCTTTGCGTTACCATGTGTATTCTTTGCGTTACCATGTGTATTCTTTGCGTTACCATGTGTATTCTTTGCGTTACCATGTGTATTCTTTGCGTGACCATGTGTATTCTTTGCGTTACCTTGTGTATTCTTTGTGTTACCATGTGTATTCTTTGCGTTACCATGTGTATTCTTTGCGTTACCATGTGTATTCTTTGCGTTACCATGTGTATTCTTTGTGTTACCGTGTGTATTCTTTGCGTTACCATGTGTATTCTTTGCGTTACCATGTGTATTCTTTGCGTTACCATGTGTATTCTTTGCGTTACCATGTGTATTCTTTGCGTTACCGTGTGTATTCTTTGCGTCACCGTGTGTATTCTTTGCGTTACCATGTGTATTCTTTGCGTTACCATGTGTATTCTTTGTGTTACCATGTGTATTCTTTGTGTTACCATGTGTATTCTTTGTGTTACCATGTGTATTCTTTGTGTTACCATGTGTATTCTTTGCGTTACCATGTGTATTCTTTGCGTTACCATGTGTATTCTTTGCGTTACCATGTGTATTCTTTGCGTTACCATGTGTATTCTTTGCGTTACCATGTGTATTCTTTGCGTTACCATGTGTATTCTTTGTGTTACCATGTGTATTCTTTGCGTTACCATGTGTATTCTTTGCGTTACCGTGTGTATTCTTTGCGTTACCATGTGTATTCTTTGTGTTACCATGTGTATTCTTTGCGTTACCATGTGTATTCTTTGCGTTACCGTGTGTATTCTTTGCGTTACCGTGTGTATTCTTTGCGTGACCATGTGTATTCTTTGCGTGACCATGTGTATTCTTTGCGTTACCGTGTGTATTCTTTGCGTTACCATGTGTATTCTTTGTGTTACCATGTGTATTCTTTGCGTTACCATGTGTATTCTTTGTGTTACCATGTGTATTCTTTGCGTTACCATGTGTATTCTTTGCGTTACCATGTGTATTCTTTGCGTTACCGTGTGTATTCTTTGCGTTACCGTGTGTATTCTTTGCGTTACCGTGTGTATTCTTTGCGTTACCGTGTGTATTCTTTGCGTTACCGTGTGTATTCTTTGCGTTACCATGTGTATTCTTTGCGTTACCATGTGTATTCTTTGCGTTACCATGTGTATTCTTTGCGTTACCGTTTACATTCACATCGTTACCGTTTCTTTTTGTTACCGCTCATAGCTCCATATAGGCCTGGTGAAGGTATTTCCGGTCATTGTGAGGCTGTAACTAGGATTAAGGATACCTTCAGAACACGTTTTAAATACCTCATCTTTGGGGTGCTTACGTCACATTTCTTTTGTGACGTCATAGTAAATACAAGAATGAGAAGGGGGAAGGATTTTTTTAAAATTATTATCTTGAGACAATGTATTTATAAAGTACACTTTGACTTGTCGCATGTATCCATGGATAACAATTAAAATAAATTAAAAAAAAAAATATTTTTTATGATCGAAGATGTGAAGCTGCCCAATAATTCGTAAAGTTACCCTAGTCGCTGTTATCAGTTTGTGATCGCTAAGACTTACGTAGAGTGTTTTCCCTGAAAAACCTTGGTCGATCTAATGTGATTCATACTGAGGAATGTCATACATACATCTGTACTAGTTGCTACGGAAGTACCTGTACTTTTTAGCTAAATTTTTATGCTTGTAACAAACTGTGTGTTATTGAAAGAAAAAGAGTTTAAGTTTTGTGTATTCTATATTCAAATTTTATAGTAGTATAATTTTAATCATTGCGTAGGAATGTAGCTAACGGATGGTAGTTGTGTGTATACAGATTCACCTGTGCCTGGACAAAGTGTACTATCACCTCTTTAAATAGAAACAATGTACCATCTCTACTTAAAACGTGTACCATCTCTACTTAAAATCTATGTACCATCTCTACTTAAAATCTATTGTTTATCAACCTACTCTTTGTATCACATAATTCATTCGGTATTTTCCATTTTGTGGTTCGTCTTAAATGTTAATCCTTAAAAGGGATTAGGATCTTACTGTCAAACTATAGAAGATCCTTCAAAGAAGACTAAAACAAGATCAATATTCCAATTTTCTAAAGATCAAACTGATTGTTAATTTCGTAGCAGTCAGTACCTAGGACTAGTGTCTTGAGATAGCATCCTAGTGAAGATCAGTGATGCGGGTGCACACACTCCTAGCTAGTTCACTCCTAGTTCTCGTACAGTGCGGATGTGTCCTTGAGATGTGCTGTCAGAGGTGGATATTAACCTACAAAGCCTGTAACTAGGGCTGGCTGCAGCCAGCACTGTTGTGTAGTGATTTAGAACCACAAAGTCTCTTGTTAGGGATTGTTCTGGTCAAAAACGTGCAGGATCAATTTGTAGTAGAGCTCTCCCTGGATAGTCAATTGTATTTAACCAGGGTGGTATTTGTTACCTCATTATTTTCACTCTTGAGACTTCAGCTATACTAGAAACTGATTTCTTAATGGGTGAACTGAACACCCAGTGCTAGAATTAGTTAACTTAAATGTAAAGTTTCACTCTCTTGAATTCCTTACCGGTGCTAATTGTTTTCTAAGTGTGATTGATTATTGGTGTTTTCTCTAGTGTCATAGAATGCTTAGTTTTCTTTCAACCGCTCATGATTCTTTAAGTGGGTGATTGCTCTGTTGCCGGTATTTTACATGTACCGGTGATTTTAGTCCTATATTTTACAGCTAGAAGACTGGTTTACGGAAAATAATACTACCTAATTGAACAATAAAACCTAAATCTAGTCGTGAATTAATAATATTCAGATCTGTTCAGATGTCCAGCAAATTTATTTTTAAAACTTAAACTCAATAACAAGAATGTTAGGTCTGAAAAAAATTATTTTATATTGATTTCTAAATTCTGACGCTGTTAATAACGGGATACACTGAACTAAAAAAATAGCTGAATTTGAACCTTGCATTTTGTAACTTACCTAAACTTTATAAATTATTCATGACTAATATTTATATAGCTAATCTTTTATAATAATTGTTTGGTGTCTCTAAAAAAACGTATTTGGTAAATGTTGGTTCTTGAGAACGTGTCTGAAGTGAATTCTTAATTTCCAGTGATTAATGTTTTTATAGCTTATGATAGATATAGGTATTTAGTTTAATAAAAATGAGTGACGTGCTTGGAAGTGTAAAGTTCCCCACAAATTCAACATTCGGAACCTACTATGACAACCTCAATAGATACCAGTCTCAACAAATGACGCCTCGGGTGCGCTATCATGACATCATTCTCGAAGAAGATTCTTTGAAAAAAGATAAAGTTCCGGCTACAAAGTCACCATCTGCTAGTTTGGGAGAGGGTTTGATGTCTCCTTTTAGTCATTTCAACTACTTCAAACCCCTAGCTAGAACATCTTCGCCCAATGTTGGCAGCAGCGTGCTGGATGGTTCTTCAAGGCGTCGTCATTCTGGGTCAGTTTCGCCCACAGACTCCACCCTACTTAACTATTCAAACAACATATCTTCTCCACCTTCAAGCAACATGGAGCAGCAATCTATTACATCTCCCACTACTAAATGTCAGTCTCCCCATAGAGGCAAGGATTCAGAATTCGAGTATAAGAAATACATGAAGCTACTGAGGAGTAATAGTATTGGTTCAATTAGTGATATCCATGGAACTAAAATGTCCCTCACTCCCATTCCTCCTACGAACCCTATTGTCCTATCTCCTTTTCTACTTCCTACGCAAATTAAACCTCTGACCAACGGATATAATTCTTCAACCTCGAAGCAGGACGACGCTACACCAAGTTTTGAAAGGAAAAAAGCTCTGCGTACGAGAAGCACCCGAAACAGTTTACATCAACGGAACAATCAGAATTTGTTTCGAACCATCACTGATATAGACATTGGGGAAAATAGATTATCCAATGATGATCTAAGATGTGACAGTAAAAAGAACACCAGTTCTGGAAAAGCTGGTAAATTTAAAAGGAATAATTCGTTGCTTCGGAGAAACAGTATAGCTTTTGGTAGCAACTTTGGTCAGTTGGAAACCTTGCGTCCCACCGATGATGGATCCAACAACAAAAACGGAATAGCTAATTCTGTTCTGTGTATGAATGGAATTAAATATTGTTCCACTGACCGAAATGATAATAATAAAGCTAATAACTCTAAGGATACGTTTGCAAGTGTTAATAATAATTCTCAACGAAAGTTGATGGATAGTTTGATTCCTAATGAAAACTGGCGAATTATATGCGATAACAGAGGTATCTTACTCGAAAATAATATTCCTATGGATGAATCGTCCAATGGAGAGAAACGTATGTCCAAATCTGAATTTGATGAGGTGACTAGAAACATCCATAAGCTTCTTGAGAGAGATGATGATAGTGGGAAAGATTTCTCCAGCTCTAAAATCTCCAACAATCCACAAGACTCTACTTCTCTTTCAATGAATGAAAGCAGGAGAAGAAATAGTGTAGGTGCACCTGATAAAATATATTCAAACGGTTCCGATCATCCGGGTGGTGATCGAAAAGACAAATTCATATTCGGCACCCGTCGTAATAAACTCTCTAGTAATATCAGTAAACCTGTAGAATATATGAATTATAGGGGTGAAACCAAACACACTCCGCTTTCAGTTGAAGAAATCATCAAAAGCTGTCACAAGAATATCAAGAACAAATATGATGTCAATTCTAACAGACCTGCCTCCAATGGAGCTGTGTTAGACATCGATAGTTTAGAATTCAAACACTTTCAAAAGTTTCTTCACAATCGCGAAGTGCTTGATGATAACTTCCCTAGTCTTTCACCAATTGAAAAACACAGTTCTTCTGAAAACCAGGACACCTTGCTTTCAGGAATCACTGAAAACTACGATAATGTTGACAGTACGTACAGCGTCTTCAGCGAGGAATCGGACGGTTTCAGAACCAGCAATGCGAATAGCTTGAATGAGTTGACCACCAGTGATGGCGGTGGTCCAAGAGCAGCTCGCGTTTCTCATAGTTTCGGTTTGAAGAATTTTCAAAATGTACAAAAACCCGTTCCTACTAGCACTGCAACTAACGATGATAACATCATCAAAGTATTTCCCCAGCGGAAGCTCACGCGAAGGATGACAACATCCGGACTCATGCGACCGGCTATTCAGAAATTCGTCGCGCTTGGCACCCAGAAATTTTTACGCAAGCAGGATCATAAAACTGTTCCCGAATGTGAAAAACTTCTTGGTTACAAGGTTGAGCACATCAATGGCGATCAATTGGACAAACTCAAAACTGAAAATATTTGCGTGGATCAGTCTTATAATAAAGAACAAAACATGTACGAGGATTCCTCTCTGAACAAATCCAGTTCTCCATTGGTGGAAGATTTCGTCGAAAATCCCACTGTCTTACCGCCAGTATTGCGTCCTCCAAGGCGCAACAAGAAGCAAAACAGAGCTAAGAAGAAGAGTGAGAACACTGACGACAGCTCTAACTTTGGAGGAGAAATCAATAGGGTCAACTGTCACCTCATGGATAAATCCAACTGCGTGAAGAAGAAGATTAACAAGGTCAGGGAAAAGATGAGGAGTGTTGCACCGAGTCACTTTAGTCATGACAAAATCGATTTTCAGGTAAGAGAAAAAAATCCCTTATGTAATTTCATTAAGGTTAAATACTTCATTACCGTTACTTTAATACCAAATTCAATTTGGAATTAAAGTAACGGGAATTTAACTAAATCCCTTACTATAAATATTCGTTTCGCCATTTTACCCTAGTTATACCATTGACAATAGCTAGCAACATCAGTTGCGAAATTAATTTTAGTAATTATAAGACTTATAATAGTAATTACTGTTATACTAACTGTTGCGTAATTCAACAGGTGAAATGTGTACGAGTGTAATTACTTTGTAGTACTCGGTGTAATGTTTATAGTAGTGATTACTAGAGCTCTACCGATACTCGTTATATCTGCCATTTATTTAGGTATCTGAATTCGAAGTATCAGAGTATTTGTGATTTTTATTTAACGGTAGATTACCAAGTATCGTTACTGGTATCGGTAATAACTATGGTATCTGTACAGCATTAGTGGTTACTTTAATTACCTACATATTTTAACATGATAATTGTGTACCACACTATGTACCTCATGTAGCAACTATGTACCACATGTAGCCACTGTGCCAATTCTCCACATCTACTAAAATGTGTTCCGTTTATTTGTTTCTAACTAGTAGCTTCCTGTGCCGCCCATTAAACTTTACTGCTGATATTTTCAGTATTGCTTATTATACCATTGAATTCTTTGTTTATTTAAATTAAGTGAAAATATACAAACATATATATCTAAACTTATAGTCTTATGAATATTGCCCATTATAATTATTCTATCACCCCCTAATAAATTATATTAATTAATTATTCTATCAGTGCAATTTCGTTAGATTATAAAGATATTCATTTATTTGTACCTATAATATTCGACCTTTATTTGGTATGAATATTGACTTTTGGATTATTTTAATTTTAGAGAATAGGGCAATTTCCAAGTTATTGCACGATTCCACATTTTCAATCATGTAAGACTTTAAAATAAAATTTATATGGTAATTATTTTATGCCCTTTTCTTATGATCGAATCTGTGGAACAGTACGATAACTAGAAACTTGCCCTAATTCAGGGTTATCATCTATTATATAGTACGGGTTTACATTTTGTGTTAAAAAGACCTCTATTTACTATCACCTCTTCATTTTCCTCTTCCATCCTTGAGTGCAGTCATCGGTGCTTGTGTCCCTTCTCGTCACAGTCCTTGGTAATTGATTGCATTCATGGAGTAGCTTTACTGCATTCATGAACATTTGTTACAGACTGGTGGTCTTCCCTTTCTGACTTGTTCTTAGAGTCCCTTTTACTAATTTATCTATAGGGCAGACGTTAGATCTTTCTCATTATGGAAGAACCCGCCTTAATCTTCTATGGCCCCACTATAAAGTTTCTTGTGGGTGATGTTCTGAAAAGTTGGTCAATTTGACCAAACAGTCAACTTGACTGCTTTTTACTTTTCAAACATTTGTATTTCTTAAATTAATTATTAGCTAAGGTAGATACTTCATTGTTTTATTGTTAAAACTTATTTTCATTAATATTGAATGAATGCCTAATAAAATAACAAACAGGTATCATGAATACCCTTCAAAACAACGAATTTTAAAAGCTTTCAAATTTCAAGTATCTACCGATAATAATCAATGAGATACAAGTGTTAGAATAATAAGAAGCGCTGATATTGACTGCTCTGTAGTCTTGTACTAAGTGCATGGCTTGTTGCGTGCATTGTCGAGTCTGCAGTGGGTGTACTGTGCAGTTACTCCTAACTAGTTTCTGTGCGGTGACCCACAGCCGCTAAACCTCCCACTGAGAAACTTGTGGTGGGGCCATAGGAGATTACGAGGGGCAAACTATCATCCAAATGGAGAAAGTTATGGTGGGGCCATAGAAGATTGAGAGGCCATCTTCTACGCCCCACCATAACTTTCTATCTGGGCTGTTCTTCTAACAGTTGCTAAAGAGAAAATATAGTGGGGCCATAGAAGATTAAGAGGGGTTTTAATCTTCTCTTGTTCAGTCATGTGTGTCCTGTGTGCAGTGGTCCTTACTCCACTGTATTACACATTACTGTATATGTGACTATGACATTGCTATGTGTACGACTATGTCATTGCTGTGTGAACGACTATGACATTGCTGCATTTGTGTGACTATGACATTGCTGCATATGTGTGACTATGACATTGCTGTATGTACGACTATGACATTGCTGCATATGTGTGATTATGACATTGCTGCATATGTGTGACTATGACATTGCTGTATGTACGACTATGACATTGCTGCATATGTGTGACCATGACATTGCTGCATATGTGTGACTATGACATTGCTGCATATGTGTGACTATGACATTGCTGCATATGTACGACTATGACATTGCTGCATATGTGTGACTATGACATTGCTGCATATGTGTGACTATGACATTGCTGCATATGTGTGACTATGACATTGCTGCATATGTGTGACTATGACATTGCTGCATATGTGTGACTATGACATTGCTGTATGTACGACTATGACATTGCTGTATGTACGACTATGACATTGCTGTATGTACGACTATGACATTGCTGTATGTACGACTATGACATTGCTGTATGTACGACTATGACATTGCTGTATGTACGACTATGACATTGCTGTATGTACGACTATGACATTGCTGTATGTACGACTATGACATTGCTGTATGTACGACTATGACATTGCTGTATGTACGACTATGACATTGCTGTATGTACGACTATGACATTGCTGTATGTACGACTATGACATTGCTGTATGTACGACTATGACATTGCTGTATGTACGACTATGACATTGCTGTATGTACGACTATGACATTGCTGTATGTACGACTATGACATTACTGTATGTACGACTATGACATTACTGTATGTACGACTATGACATTACTGTATGTACGACTATGACATTACTGTATGTACGACTATGACATTACTGTATGTACGACTATGACATTACTGCATGTACGACTATGACATCAAACTATGTGTATTATGTATGCCTATTCTATTACGTACATTAGTGTATCTATCTCCATCTCTACACATGCAATTAACTATTTAGTGATTTAGTTCAAGGTAATTAACATAGACAACCATTATGATGTAATGGAACTAATCTCAGAACTATGAATACATTATGTAACTAAATGTTATTCTAAGTGATATACAATTGTAGTTACTAGTTAATCTTCTGGGAATGTGTTCACGGAGCAGCTTTTCTTCATCCTTGATCTTATCAGTTGGAGCCTGTCTATTTATGGGTGATTTTGAGGGTAAAGTACTAATGGTGACTGGTAAATTCTACCCCACTTTATGGGAAAGGTTTAGTTAGTCATTGATATTTTATATCATACTAAGTAACGTACATTCTCTTTCTATCAAGTTAAACCTGTCCAATCACAAGCTACGTATTTCTCACTACACGTGATTGTGTATTATGTTTACTATTGTGTGAACGCTATCAGTTGTTTTTGAGATTGATTAATCACTGCACTCTTTATCAGTTGGTTTATTTGGCTTTTTAATCACAAATTGATAATGATCACTGCTGCTGATAAAATAACGATATTAACTGATAGAAGATGATATCCTGTTTTACACTTAAAAGTTGCATACACAGTTACTAGGCTCGTATTTGTTGTTAATATTTCTTTGGTAATGCTATCGTCTTGACAATATTAATTTTCAATAATTTTTTTTCTGTTATATTACCTGCCATATAAATCATTAATAGAAATGTTCTGTTAATTACCTTTTACTTTTGAATATAAGGGGCACATCTGTTACTAATTGATCTCGGGCCCCCAGGGGCTCTATCCTGAATCTGTCTTTGGTGAATGGAGGAGAAGGGAGTGGCATCCCTTGGACCTCTTAACTGTTGTAAATAGATTCTTTTTTTCATTTTCACCATGTTTACCATTTCTTCAGATAAACTCGCCGGCTTCAATTATTATCACCTCTTCATTTTCCTCTTCCATTCGTGAGTGCAGTCACCGGTGTTTGTGTCCCTTCTCGTCACATTGTGACTTCATTCACTGATTAGCTATTCTTGCATCCATGAGCATTGTCACAGGGGTGGAATGTAGCGCGGGGTATTTTATACCGGTGTGAAATAGACCTATAACCAGTACCAATTACATAATTCAAATATAATTACTACTATACAAATAATTATGATTAGCTTCATTTTAATGCGTCTTTTTCTTATTTTGATATGTTTTTACCATTTGGAATTTATGTCCGTTAATTATTTACTTCACCCTACCAGTTAATTCCGTTAAAATTTGAATCATAATGGTATCTTGCTTTTGCTCTTCGCACTCATTCATGCGGCCACAGTAGTCTAAAACTATTTAAAATAGCATCAGCGTGTTTGTTTTGTAAGAACGTATTGTGTACATACCTACTTTTGTTGACCCTGACGTCAAGATGAATGTTACTCTCAAGAATGGGGAAAGGCGTATATCCCCAGCTTTGGGGATGATATTTGATCGCACGCACGCACCTGTTCTTCCCCAATTGCGTGTTGCGTATCGATCAAGGGGGGCAAATTCCCCTTGCGTGGGTGCGATACCAAAGAGAGGGAGGCAGGGGGGGGGTGTGCCCAGGTGTTCCTCATTTAAAATTTTGTTCTTTATTCAAATTAATTGCATGGGGAGGATTTTCTTTCATTCAGAGTGTATTATTGTCATCATGTTGTGTAAAAATGCATCTAATTGTTCTTCAGTGATTTAGTATTGTTTAGAAATAAATAATTAGCGTATTATTGGCGTTCAATATAAATCATATAAAGGCATAATAATAGAATGAAATCTATAAAAACGATAGTTTAAATAATGAAACAGTTAATAGATGCATAACACCATAATATAACGTAATCATAACAGATACCATATTATTATATATCACATGTTATTCATTGTAAACATGGTTAGAATAAACGACTGGTCGTTACGTAGAAGATTCCCCTGTATCTAACCATGTTGTTGACTTTACGCTGTAGTCTGGATATCTATTGCGATCTACATAATTTGTATTTTAAACAGAATTGAATGGGGTGGGTAAGTTTCGAGTTATCGGACGGTTCCACATTTTCGATTATGTTAAAAAAGGTATATTAACTTTTATTTTACTTGGTATTTCATGGACACAAAATGAAAAGTTGAATAGTTATTATTGTATATTTTTTCTTATGATCGATAATGTGGACCCGCTCGATAACTAGGAACTCACCCTATTTCATCTACCACAGATAGTTCCGTAACCTACAAAGTAGATTGTGTTTCTTTACTTTGTTTTTATAAAGTTTCACTGCAGTCAATTATTTCCATCATACTATGAAATTACATCACTCAAAATAATCAAATTTTAGCCACTGTCTCAGTGTGATGGCGCTGTCCCTTGCAATTGGCTGTTGTTTTTGGATTGAACTGATCAGGTCTTGACAGTTTAGATGGCAAGTACTTCATCCCTTTCGCCAGTTACTTGAAATTGAAAGTACATTGCCAGTAACTACCGACTGACCTGTTGAAAGTATTGTGGTTAAGACGAAGTAATCGGTTGCTGGTATTCGATGGGAAAATTATAGTAAAATATATAAGTTATGGTAAAATAAAGTTTTTGTAAAATTAAATTTATAGTAATATAAAAATAATAGTAAAGTAGAAGTTATAGTAATAATTAAACTATAGTAAAATTAAATTATAGTAATATTATTTTTAAATTGTTAAGATAGCTTTATTAATATAAAGTTATAAACTGTGTCATTTTTTATAGTAACATCAACTAATTACCATATTTGATCATTTCCATTAATTATTAGTGGCTAATTTATTCTTGCGTACATTGATATTTTTTTAAGAGAGCTGTAAATTCAATTGATATCTTTTTTAATTTATATTTTTCTGTGACTGGTATAGCTAGTTATGACACTAAATTTTGACTGAAAATGAGTTTTTCCCAGAGAGAATTTTATGGTTAGGTCGTGGATGATTAATTTTTGAATTTTTCAATCTCCATTTGTTAAATCGCTTCGAATTTTATATTTCTTTAGTTAGCATGAAATGTTCCTTAACGGTATATGCTATGATTGGGCAAGAACCGAGTTATCGAACGGTTTCACATTTTCGATCATATAAGAAAACCAGCCAGTGACTCTAAGAACCTCTTCACACTTACGTTTTTAACACCGTGAAAAGAAACTCTTCTTAAAATGTGTTCACAGTTACTATTTTTTCTTTCATTGCTGAGGGAAAACTTAGATAGGATTTTCCATTCAGCGAAAAAGAGAAATAGCGAAAAGTCCATTGGGAACATCTGTTCGATATTTCATGTCGTACCCTAAACGGTAGTTGCGTGCATGGTTCGCACCCCCCCCCCCCCCTGTTTAACAGTCTAGGCGTATTCAACTGTTTACGTAACTCTCTATTTGGCATCTGACGGGTAAACCAAGGCCAATAGCGTGACGCACTGAGAATCTCTTACGTCACTTTATTATCGCATTTAACAGAAACAAGCACTAAAAGTTATAAGTCTATACGTTTGTTCGTCCAATTAAAATACTCTTTCGAGGAAAAATTTAATTATCATTTATTTTTATTTCGTGGAAATGAAAACTTAGTTCATTTCCTTTCTATTGAATTTTTACTCTTTAAACTGTCCTTTAATATCCTTTCCCATACCTTACCTTTTCCCATACCTTTTTCTCCATACATTTTTCCCCATACATTTTTCTCCATACATTTTTTCCCATACATTTTCCACCAAACATTTTCACCATACCTTTTTCACCATACATTTTTTCCCATACATTTTTTCCCCATGCATTTTTTCCCCATGCATTTTTTCCCATACCTTTTTCTCCATACATTTTTTCCCAAAACCCTTTTTCCCCCCAAACCTTTTTTCCATCCATTTTCCCCATCCATTTTTTCCCAAAACCCTTTTTCCCCATACATTTTTCCCCATACATTTTTCCCCAAAACCCTTTTTTCCATCCATTTTCCCCATACATTTCTTTCCCAAAACCCTTTTTTCCATCCATTTTCCCCAAACATTTTTTTCCCTAACCTTTTTTCCATACACTTTTTCCCAAAACCCTTTTTTCCATTTATTTTCCCCATACATTTTTTCCCAAAACCCTTTTTCCCCCCAAACCTTTTTTCCATACATTTTCCCCATACATTTTTTTCCCCAAACCCTTTTTTTCCCCCAAACCTTTTTTCCATCCATTTTCCCCCATACATTTTTCCCCATTATTTTCCCCAGTGTACAGTCAGAGTTTACACTCCAAATATGGCTGCAAAGAAACTGCGTAATTCATCTAAAACAACTCAGCGTACCAAACTACCAAGAAAAACTTTTCCTACTTATTTTACCTGTATATTTATTTGTTAATACAATTATTAGATATTTTGTTTCTATTGATAATTCATATGAATATATATTCAAATATATGTAGAATATTGCACAAATAACTTAACTTTAAACATAACTCGCTATATTAATAATTGTTGTCCATTCCATGATACACGTAGGGTACCAATTTAATTTTCATTTTTTTAAATATTCAGTGTTTTTTGTTTTTTAGTTGAATAGTCAAAGGTCATTATTTGTGATGGTCAAGGTCATTATGATAGCGTTTCAAGGTCACGTCAGTTGTGAATGGTTTTCGCTTCGTATGTTCTACTCCCACTCGTCAGTAGTGTACGCAGGTACGAGTCCTCGCCCTTGTCGTCAATATAGTCGTAGTTAACGATAGCCTCTTTGACGATAGTCAACGATATTTCTAATCGTGGAATTTAAAAAGAAATTCAATGTTTATAGCAATATAATAAAAAAATAAAATTTTACCCTTCATCGAAATTTAAAAAAAAAAATTTAGTTCGGTAGTTATTTATAGTTTTCCTTTTTTTAATTGTAATTATGGTAATTATACCAATAAGCATATAAACTCCTTAAAAAATTACAATTTTTTTTTCTCATTCAGCATTCAATCACCCTCTGGTAGGGTAAGTTCTTAATTTTCGGTCAGTCCCACATTTTCGGTCATATAAGAAAACACGATATAATAATAATTATTTCACTAGGATAGGTTAAGTAAAATAATAATTATTATTATATCGTTTTTTCTTATATGTCCGAAAACGTGGAACTGACCGATAATTAAGATCTTACCCTAATTGTAACTTCACCCTACTAGTTATTTTCATTTTATTATTTACATCTTTTTATGTGATCGAAATCGTGGAACCGTCTGCTAACTAAGCATTTTCCCCTGGCTTCCAATCATTTATTACTAGCGTTAAACTTGGTCTGAACAGATGATGTCCAAATTAGGCAAAGCGATCACCCACCTCGTTCACTCTTGATTAATTACTATACCTTGAGCCTACCTATCTTTGCTTCATTTACAGGTTGTGAAATCATCGAGGTTTTTATTTTGCAATGAACTGATATTTCATAGAATACCTAATTTAGAAACTACTTTTGATATTATTTTTACTATGGTATTATTTTTTTTTCCTGGTTAGCAAAGATGCTGCTAGGAGAACTAGTCGATTTATTTTACGAAGTGGCAATATATGGCCACGTTTGAATGTATTAAAATTTAACGCTCGTGTCTCTCTCATTGATTGGTATTATATTTCATTTCTAAATTAATTCGTAGTTTCTTTTATGTTCAGGGTTTTAGAGAATAATGAAAAAATATATATATAATTAGATGTTAGATATTTATATCTGTACATTGAATTGTAATTGTTTAATTATCCTTTTATGTAATTTTCAATTATTCTATTTATGTTTTTATTTTTTGTTGGGAATAGAAAATTTTTAAAACTTAGTTCACTTTTTAGTTTCAAATTTAACAAAAATGTATAGCAATTTCCATACAATAAATTTCATAGTTTTAGACAACTGAATGAAATCTTCATTTTAAATTCTTTTCGCAGACTACCACCAGTGAAGAGAATGAACATGGCCTCATCACCATCCGCATCACCCCGGATATTTCCGGCAAGTTCGCCGGAAAGTTCGGTTTCAACGTCAAGGGCGGCTGTGACCAAGAAACTCCTGTTCTGGTGTCCAAAGTCACCGCTGGTTCACCTGCCGACACCTGCTACCCCAGACTCAATGAGGGGGACCAGGTTAGTACCCCCCCCCCCCCCCCCTCCCATAATGTTATTTAAATCATGTAGGATAAGTTATGAATTATCGGTCGGTTTCACATATTCGGTCATATAAAAAAGTATAATTTTTATTGGTATCCATGATGTATGCAAGTATCAGGGATACCAATTAGAACAAAAAATGAATACCTGCTAGTATCATGGATACTATTTAAAGTATTAAATAAATAATCAATATTGTTCTTTTATATGACCGAAGATGTGAAACCGACCGATAATTCGTAACTTACCTCAGAGACCGTATCATGAGTTTGGTAGTTTTCTAGTAGCTAAGTTATGCTGTGATCAATGAAAGATTAAGCAAGATCTTCTTATGTCTTTTTTGCCCCACCAAAACTTTATCTCGGGCATCCCTAGTGTATTGGAATATTGTTTGAATCTTCTTGCAAAGAAGAATTAGCTACTTCATTGCTATTGAAGATTTTTAGCATAAAAGAATTTTTCGGAATTCGAAAGCTGTTCGTTCTGTAAATCTGTTCACATCATTTAAAAAACTGTATGAAAATAATTGATTTCAATAAATAAACTGATTTCACTGACAGAATTCTTGTCGTGAATTTGACGGCCGAAAATTCGCCTAACAATACTCTTGCCGAAAATTTTAAAAACACTAGCTACGTTGTAAATCTAATGAGACGGTGACAGAATGTATAATTTACTGATTTTTACTATAAAATAAGTAGCTATACCTACCTTATTTTGCTATCAAAATTGTCACCGCCAAAAATTCCTTTTGGCAAATTTTAGTTTGACGAAAAAATTCCTAATCCCGATTTGCTTTCATCAGGTTCTCCTCATCAACGGCAGGGAAGTGTCCAGTATGACACACGAACAAGTGGTGAACTCTATCAAAGCCTCCAAGGAATGCCATTCTGGAGAACTGGTGCTCACCGTCAAGCAAAATGGTGAGTGGTGATCTCAAGATATTCAAACTAAACGTTGAAGGTCTTTTTGGGGGGGATTCGAGCTTTCGTCTAGCAAAATGTCTACATCATCAGGAAGAGAGGTCGAAAACTCTAATCCCAAATAAAATCCTTAGACGTTCAGTTGAAACTATGAAAAATTCTATTAAGTTCAATTCGTATCAATCAGTGATTGTTCTGTCTAATATATGGTGGTACACATAAATTAGGTATAAGATAATGAGTTTTGAAGTTCTAACAGTAGGAAACAGCCATAGTTTTTGAATCAAATTTCTAAGAACGATACCAGGTTCTGCAGACTGGAATTATGTCACGTGTTCTCAGCCAATTGCTTCAGATGGTAGAATGGAAATAGTTAAGCGGCAACCATTAGATAGATTGCAGTTGACCACAGCTGTTTGTTGACTGTCACATAACCTCTCTGTCTGATTTGTAACCACTCGCTGAATGATATCGCATACGATTTCTGAATCCATGAAACTAAACAATCATGAAGTGTGCAGTACAACAAACTAGTGGATACAACAACCAACATGGCTGTAGCCTTGTAGGTAGCTAACAGTTATTAATTATTCACTTGCCTTATGTTCTATGCCTTTGGTCTAAAATGACATCCTTTTTACTAAAACTTAAACTCATGATAGGTAGCGAATTTGAATTCTATTAACCACTGAGTGGTATGTCACTACTAGCAGTGTAAGTTCCGATTTTTCGGACAATTCCACTTTGTCAATCATACAAGAGAAAAGTATGCAATAATTATAATACTAGTTAATATTGATTGTTTATATAAGATATTCTTAGTTTTGTTATCAAACAATAATATTAAAATCTTTAAAGAGCGTAATTATAATCCAGCCAGTATTTCCTCTTGCTCTTACTATTGCACATCTACTGGCCAGTCATGCTGCTGTTATCAGTGGTATGGCTTATATCTTGATCATAACTCCTATATCTGGTCTCAGTTATGCTTTGTTTAGTGTGTTATACGGTTGGCAATTTGAACTGTGGTGTTCTACTTCATCATTGGACAATATTTCGTCACTGTGATATATGTTCTATAACACGTGTTAATTTTAACATCAAGGTTGCAATAGTGGAATTTTTATCTTAATAGGTTTATATCACAAAACTTTATTTTTCTGCTATTTCTATAAATCTCTATTATTAAATTGAAAAATAACTGTTTCATTCAAGTTTTTGACGAGCGATTTCACACATTTTATTTAGCTATCTACAAACCCTTTCAGAAAATGAGATTACGTTCAATGTTCTTTTAGGAAATACTTCGACAAATAGAATTAATTTCTTAGAATTCTAAGTGGTTGAATGTGAATAATGAAACTGGTACATATTTCCTTATCTTATATCTAATCTATTATAGCCTGATAGCTTATATACTTATGCGTCATCTTCTAGGTATTCAGTAAAACTTTGAAAAGTGTAACCAGTACCTACTATCTTTATCTTCGGTTAATTCCTCATTGTTCACTGATTTCAGGGAATAATTATAGCTTTAAATATAATTTGAAATGTTGAAAGTCAATTCGCCTTCGAATTTTCGAATGAGCAACAATCATAAAACTAACTCATTCTTATGTATGAATCACGATGTGAAAACTAATGCGAAGTCGGAAATCTGGATGACTGAAGAAAATCTGGTCCTACCTCATGAACATGATGACCAACCTTATGTTACTTCATCCCCGGACCACAAGTTTCCAAAACCTGGAAGTGCCGTACTCTGTGATTTGCTCTTCGAACATGATAGATACGATGAACCCACGAAATTAAAAGAATATGAAGAATTTTGTGTTGTGGAAAGTGATATTGGTATGTGCGAACCAAAGCAAGCTATCGAAGTGATTGGCAATTTCAGTCGTGAACAAAAGGTTTTCGTTTCTAGTATAGATCATTCGAAAGATGCACGGAGAGCTGCAAAAGTCCTGGAACTATCAAGGCTTATATTACCGGATAATGATGAAGTTTCTTCTTATTTTAAAAGATCTTTCAGTGAGCGGAGAGATGGTACTTTTTTTGCCAGTACACCCATAACTCCAGTCACAAAATCTACCTTCTGGCAAACTAAAGATGACACGTCCCTAAATGGAACGAAGAATTCAAGAGGAAACCATGAAAAGTTTTACAGAAACAATAACATAACCAATCCTAACTCTTCTAATTTTGAGTCTGTTAGATCTACCATAAGATGTAGAACCCCTCTTCACAACAAAAGAAGATTCAAAACTCCCGAAGATGTAGACCTTATGACTTCGAACAAACTTGTTGAACCTCCACTTTCACCTACCAAAATGAATGAAATTTTCTTTGAATCGCATCTAACATCTTCAGATAGTTCAGATTCTGGTAGAAATGAGAACAGTTCCGGCCTATCCCGTGGTCGTACCTTCAACAACATTCGACATATGATCAAAGTCTTGAAAAGAACCAGAAAGAAAAACAAACAGAAGAATGCTTGTGCAACTGATGATGAAAAAAATCCCCTCTTCTAAGAAGGCCTTCTTCTCTTCATGTCTCTTTGGATCACCTCGTAGTGGATAGGGACAACATTTAAACCTTGAATATAATAATAATAATAATCTAGGTATTCAGGGTGCACTCATACTCCTAACGCATCCAGCGGGTCACTTGTGGAACATGCATGTTCAATATCTTGTTTCTTAATGTTTCGAATCATTTTACACGCAATTACATACCTAAGACCATAGTAAACAGAATAGTAGGTATAGTACCCCAGTTCCATGTATTATTCAAATTTATTCTGGGTAGGCTGTGACGTCATGTATGTAAACAAGAGGTCACGTCATAGTAAACAGAATTGCTGTGGGTCACGTGGAATAGAGAATTAAGAGGGCGGCCAACGCGACCGATCTGACTATTGATCTAATTATCTTGAATAAATCGTCTTCCAAGACTAAAAATTTGTTACTATTTTGGGTGTAAAAAGACCAGTAGCAATTTCATCAACAGTCATTTTTTTAGTTTTCGTCCGCATGACTATAAAGACTAGATAATAGCATGCGGTAATGTGGAATTATAAAAAATATCACCGAAAACGTTATTTAACAAAAGTTGGGTGTGTTGCAGCCATCTTTTGTGTTTGTACTGTACGTACAAACGTACGCACCATTGTTGACATGTGACGTCACAGCCTACCGGGACACGCGTAATATCCCCCCTATAGCTCTGGGATACTATATCTTCTCTGTACTGTGCCTATAAGACTCTCTTCCCACTGATATGAACAATGATTGTATACAAAATTATTTGCCAAGTTTTTGAAAAATGAATTTGTATTTTCTCGACTTTTGTTTTAAAGTTGTTATGATCAACTAATAAATTGTGATAAACACATTTCCCCATATACAATAACTTGAGCACTTAAAGGTTACAATAAAAGCTCTAACGTAATGCTTATACTATTTCATCTCAGGTTAATTTCATCATAATTCACTGATTTCAGGAAATACTTATATAAATTTACTTAGAAATGTTAAATTTTAAATCACCTTTAAGCAACAATCATAAAATTAACTCGTACCAACGTACGAATCACGATACAAAAACCAACGCAAAGATGAAAATCTGGATGACTGAAGAAAATCTGGTCCTACCTCATGAACATGATGACCAACCTGATGTTACTTCATCCCCGGACCACAAGTTTCCAAAACCCGAAAAAATGCACTCCAAATATGTTAAAATGGAAGATAAACCCACGAAATTGAAAGAATATAAAGAATTTTGTGTTGTAGAAAGTAATATTGGTATGTGCGAACCAAAGCAAGCTATCGAAGTGATTGGAAATTTTAGTCGTGAACAGAAAGTTTTTGTGTCTAGTATAGATCATTCGAAGGATGCAAGGAAAGCTGCGAAAGCCCTGGAACTAAGTAGGCTTAGAATACCGGAGAATAATGAAGATTCTTCTTATTTTAAAAGATCTTTCAGTGAGCGGAGAGCTAGAACTTTTGCTACCAGTACCCGCAGGTCTCCAGCCACAAAATTTACCTCCTGGCAAACTAAAGATGACATGTCCCTAAATGGAACGAAGAGTTCAAGAGGACCCACAATAAGGTACAAAACTCCTATTCACAACAAAAGAAGATTCAAAACTCCCGAAGATTTAGACTTAACGAATGTTAACAAACTTGTTGAACCTCCACTGTCACCTACCAAACGGAACGAAATTTTCATTGAATCGCATCTAACATCTTCAGATAGTTCAGATTCTGGTAGAAATGAGGACAATTCCGGCCTATCCCGTGGTCGTACCTTCAACAACTTTCGACATCATATGATCAAAGTCTGGAGAAGAACCAGAAAGAAAAGCAAGCAGAAGATTGCTTGTGCAGCTGATGATGATGGTTCTATTGGAGAAGTTGTTAAGAAGCCTCTTGAAAGGACCAGTCCACGTTATGCCGTTCACCGCTTCGAAAGTAAATCTTTTCCACCAGCATTAATTTGCCAGCGGCGAAATTTAATTCTCATAGGTGATAGATGTAAGTAGGTTAATTTTCGTCATAGAGTTCCCTAGTATATAATTTCATTTTGACCTCAGTGTCCTAGTCTTTGGTTCTTAATCCAATGTTGACCCCTATGCTGAACTAATTGATTTTCTATCTTTTAATAAAACTTATGGGGAACATAATTCTGGACAATCTCTTTCATTTACTGTCCAATATTCCAGAAATTTTGATATGATAAGTAAAAATGAATAGTATACTATTGGTAGTGACATTTTTTCGATATGATGAATGTTGAAAGAAATCTGACTTTTTGGAATTTTTTATTTTATCACACTTGGTTTCGGTTCAATTTCATTTTTCTTCGTCTCAATTGCAGATAATTTTTGTGCGAATAATTATATCTAACATTTTATGTATATAATCAGATGTTCAAAATTAACAAAAAAAATTACTACTTTAATTTTATGTGGGACTTAATCATTTTCTAATTTGATATTTCGATATAATAAATAAAGGCATATTCCAATAGAATTACCTGCTGCAAACTGCACTTAGATTGAGATAAAAATTGTAAAAAAGACAAAATATATTGTAAAAGTAGTCAATTGTGCCACTTTTTTAAGTGGTGTAATTGACTTTAAATTTAAAAAAGGGCGTAATTGACTACTTTTACAATTTTGGTAATTGTAAATTTTCTGACAAAAAATGTCAGAAACAAAAGTTTCTTGCAATACAATTTTACATATCATTTCAAAATTAAGCTACATTGGACTTTAAAATAAAAACTTTTTAGAAACAGTAAATAAAGACGCGTCCTATTTAAAGAAATGATTAAGTTTTCTTTGCAAAAACGTTGAAGAAAACTAAAGAAATTTATTTTCATGGTAGACTAGAATATATTATACATAATACAACTAATATATTATTTACTTCAAACTGTAACACCTAGAGATGCTTTTCCCCTGTTGATATTGTAGTCCTTTATGTAAGCATTTCAGACATTTTATCTTCTGGTTCTATATAATTAAGATAATATAGCTAACTAATGCTTTAGAGTAGTATTTATTTTTCTTCAACAGTGTCAAGAATTCTTACTCACTCTAGTTCCTCATGTTCCTATCAAGATGCCACTTCTACATCTTTCTGCTTCTTCCAAGTCCTTTCTATTTTATTTGTAGCTAATAATAACACTTAATAACACATCATTGTTACATCTTATAATTTTCTGTTTTCAGTATACGAACCCGATGTGAGCAATGAACCCGCCTTCAGGTTTGTTCCCGACAGTGACCAGCAGATGTCTGAAGGCAATATTAGTTCTTCAGCTGAAGCCAAAGCCTCTAGTCCACCCCACCAACTCAAGGTATTGAAAATGTCTTGCTACATGGATACAAATAGCCTACAAATTTACCCATTATCATTCCGTAAAATCGATATTCATAGTTCCAAACTCACAAGTTAGTTGTCGGATGATTACAGATTTTGATCATATATTGTAAAAGTATATAGCTAATGACTACTGTTCAACTATTATTTTGTATCCATGAATACCAATTAAAATAGAATTTTAATAAAAACTGTAGAAGATTTTCTTATAGCGATAATAAAAATATAGAACCATCGGATAACTTACGAGTTTACCCCAGCATTTTTATATTTCTAAAAGTTCTTATTACTTTTCCATATTATTTTAATTTTTAACACTACTGTTCACACCCTCAGGAGTCTATGGACCTCATAGAAACAGGACTCGAATCTGGGGACCTGATATCTCGCTTTGAAATCCTCTATCGTCGCAAACCTGGCCTCACGATGGATATCGCTAGACTGACTAAGAATAAGAATCGTAACCGTTATGGGGATATCAGCCCATGTAAGTTATCTTGCTTAGAAGTAGTTATTTACCTATTCAGTAACTATTGCTACTGGATAAATTAAGTAAAATATATGACTAGTAGCTATTCGCAATTTGGTGCCACTAGAAATATTCGAAATACGGTCCTTTATTCTTCAGTCATTTTATTTTTCATTTATGACCTCATCAATTTGACTTTAAGATACCTTATTAAATTTTCATATCTTCTAATTTCAGATGATACCACTCGTGTTATTTTGAAAAACTCAACATCTCCAACAACCGACACTTCCAGTCACAACGACTACATCAACGCCTCGCACGTGATAATGGATGTTGCTGGCAGTGGGATACGCAACGCATACATAGCTTCTCAAGGGCCTCTCTCCAGCACATCTCCACATTTCTGGCAAATGATCTGGGAACAGAAGACAAACCTAGTGGTTATGCTGACGACAGTCGTGGAACAAGGTCGCAGCAAATGCCACCAGTACTGGCCGGAGGCTGACGGTACTGCTGAATACGGCAATTTCAGCGTTCTTTGCAAGAATAAAGACACTCCTTCTGGATTTGCAGTGCGTGAGTTCACACTCACCAACAAACTCACGAAGGAGTCCAGAACAGTAACTCACATGCAGTACCTTGCTTGGCCAGACCACGGTGTGCCTCAGCACTCGACAGACTTCCTCACATTCATTCAGCGGGTCCGGGTTGTTAGAGCTGAGAGCGAGAGCACTGTACCCACCGTGGTACACTGCAGTGCAGGTATTGGTCGTACTGGTGTGCTCATACTCATGGAAACAGCTCAGTGTCTAATGGAGGCTAACCAACCTGTTTATCCTCTGGATTTGGTGAAAACTATGAGGGATCAGCGGGCAATGATGATTCAAACCAGCGTAAGTTATAACGGAATATAGCTATTTGTAAATTCATTCTTATAATTCTCTACCGCATAAGTTTCTATCAATACAGTGTTGCAAGAATATTTTTTTTACAGCTAAAGTTTTTAACGATAACTCTTCTTTGATTGATCAGCTAGGAGGAGGAGGAGCCAACAGGGGGCGGAGCACTGAACCGTTAGTGCTCTGCCCCCTGTTACCACCTCCTCTTTGCATAGAGTTATGAGTTGAATTACCTTTCAAATAATAAGAACTTAGAAACTCTCAACACAGATAGCTGTAATGTAATTTATTGCATCCGTTAGTTATTATTTGTCCATCTCCATAGCCAATCAATGAGTTAGTAACCTTAAAAACTTTATCCTAAAAAACTTATCTGCAAGGTTGGCACCTTCCCTTAGGAGTTGCCACCCCCCTGCTAAAAAACAATTCTCTAAAATGATAAGTGGAAATACGTTCAAAACTTTATGGAAAGCAACACCAAGATGTCTATATTAACCAATATTTTTTCTGCAGGGCCAGTTCCGTTTCGTGTGCGAAGCTATTTGTCGTGTGTATTCGGAGAAGCTAATTAAACCTTTGGAAAAGTACATCACGGCCAGATGATGACTTCCTCCATCAAACCCCTAGAATATAGCCTTAAGATTCACCTTTTCACCACTGCTTAATCTGAATATCACCTTTCAAATGACCTTCTAATTCACCATTCATCCATACTACTTACTTGATGCTTCAATGCCTTCCTACTGCCGTACTAGCTACTTATAACCTTATGTCCTCTTAAAATTGACCTTCTCTTTCATTTTCTATCTCTTAGCTATGCTCTCGACTGTTTGGTTTTCAAATCTCACTACCTACTTAATAGGCTTCTTATTTTCTTGTTGCCGATGTTACTAGAATTTGCGTAAGACTTGCTCTTACTTTTGTTTGTAATACTTTGCTACATTGCTCAAACATGTTCTGACTACGTTCGAGCATGTTCTGACTACGTTCGAGCATGTTCTGACCCCGTTCGAGCATGTTCTGACCCCGTTCGAGCATGTTCTGACCCCGTTCGAGCATGTTCTGACCCCGTTCGAGCATGTTCTGACCCCGTTCGAGCATGTTCTGACCCCGTTCGAGCATGTTCTGACCCCGTTCGAGCATGTTCTGACCCCGTTCGAGTATGTTCCGACCACGTTCGAGCATGTTCTGAACCCGTTCAGACATAAAATCATTAGTGCTCTATTAGTACCAACCTAGAAGTCTATTTTTTCTCGCCAATATCTCAAATAGACCATTAATGATTCTTTTTTTCAATTTTCAATCAAAAAATCATTGGTGATCCGTCATCTTGCCCTGAGAGGAAGTTATGGTGCGGCTATAGAAGATTAAGAGAGATTCCTTCTTAATCTTCTATGGCCCCACCATAAATTCTCGTACCTAGGTTTCATGCATAATTTTTATAAGGATAATCTCTATTAAACGTCTTTGTGACTAAAACGTCTCTTTTTGTCGTGACGTCGGGTTTGAAATTAGGTGCAACGATGCCAAATATGTAAGTAGATATTCGAATGGGGTTTTCGAACCTCTTCGTTTTTATATCAAAGTGTCTGTATTTGCTAATATTTTTAAGTACCGTTAAACCATGTGTCTGATAAAGTGATTCAGAAGTAATTTTAGGTACTGGCCGAATACTGAAACAGTTCGGGTTCCGACCATTCATGAGCTTCAGTAGACTATGTAACAGTTTATATTTTAAGTTTATGAAGTTAAATGTATTTATTGGTGTCAAGTGTTGAGAACTTATAATCAAAATGTCTGTCCGACTGTCCATTTTAATAGTTAGGAAACAAAAAAGTGACGATATTCTTCTAAAGTACTTACATAGTATCCGTACTAAAGTACTGAATATAGTACTAAAATAGTATCCGTACTAAAGTACTAAAATAGTATCCGTACTAAAGTACTAAAATAGTATCCGTACTAAAGTACTAAAATAGTATCCGTACCAAATTACTGAATATAGTACTAAAGTATGAACATGACGCCAATTGAAATAGCTGTATACTAAAGTAGAGTTAAAGTAGTGTCCAAACTACCTACTAAAAGTCTAAAGTTAGAATTTAAAGTACCAATCTGAGTAAAGTAAAGTAACCTTTAAATTAGGACTAAAGTAAACAGTCTTGTACGACTAAAGTAGGACTAAAATGAACAGTAAAGTAGTACTAAAGTCAGTAAAGAGTAGTAAAGTAGTCTCAATTCGTACGTCTCATCTTACTTCCAGTAAAGTTTATTTCTAAATTCTACACTAAATTGCTAAATAATTGCCATCTAATATGCTTTATAATATGTTTTCAAAGGTGATTACGTACTAATTATTTTAGAGAGCATGATTTATGTAGAATATACTTAGCAAGTTAAAATATAGTAAAATCACTTAAAAGTTAATTAAGGTAAGTTTCGAATTATCGAACGGTTCCACATTTTCGATCAAATAAGAAAAAAAAATTAATTAATTTAACCTAAATGTATCTATTAAAATTGTATATTTTTTATTCTGATCGAAAATGTGGAACAGTCCGATAACTCGTAACTTACCCTTACGTGACGTCACAAAAACACTGTCCTGTGCACTTCTAATTTATTTGTAAGTTTGTAATTATTTTAGTTTTTACGTTTTGCCCTTTGTTTCACTGTGCAATTTTCAGGTGGTAAATAATTTGTGTAGTCATTTGTTGTAAGGACCCCCCCCCCCTCTCTCCTAGGTAGAAAAGTGTACATAGTAGCTATGGGGTGAAGACTCAATCACCGTTCATATCATCTCATTCAAAAAGTATGAACGGTAACTGTGAAGTGTCTGTAATTGAGTTTTACCCCCAAATATCCAATGAAACACCGATTGCACAAAACTGACTCCCTCGTATGTACTATGTGCTAGATAAATAGAGTGTACTACTGGGGAAATATTTGTTTTTAATGTAATTATTAAATAAATTGTGAATATTTCATTTTTGTTTCAATTTCCAGAAAAAAAATATTAACAGAAAAAATTTATATGAACATTAAAATCTAAAATTAATTTTTTATTTTAAATTTATTATTTCAAATTGAGGTTATATTTTATTATTTTTTTTTAATCAATTATTAGACTAAAACAAAGCTCCAATCAACCGTCAATACTCTATGGCATGATATTTAGCTGACCAATCACGACTTTATATTTTTGCTCACGTCATGAACAGCATAACTCTAAAAATGATCTATTGTCCTATTACAGTAGAACTCATCTATAATGAAATCCTCTATAGTGAATTCATTGAGTAAAGAACTACCCTGAATAGTGAACTGTTTATATAATCTGCCATATATGGCCATCAGTTATAGAAACGAATAGCCATTTTATGTGTAGTTCTAAAATTCATTTTTTCACGTATTCCCCGTACTCTAAACTAGTTGGCTACCAAACCACCCATGACTTCGGAGCACTAAACTATCTAACAACCTCACAGATCAACGACAGCGAGCCCACCACTGAGTATGTACATAAAGGTGTAAGGAGGTATCAAGCTTTCAAAGCTAAAGGGGTGACAAAAGATGGCGCAGGGGCCTGGACTCCAACGCACGCACCACCTCGTCTGTAGTGTGCTTTAGGGTAATAACTAATAAATCAAGTAAAACTGGGTTTACACGTGCTCACTGGTGTGTACTAGTTATTTAATTCAATTTATTTTTCATGGTTTAAAAGTGGTCGATATCCACTACAAGGTGATCCAAAGAGACATGAAGAGAGGAAGGCCTCGTAGAAGAGGAGACAGTGAAAGTACGCTCCATGCACTAGGTCAACCACTCAGCTACCACAGGTAACCGTGTCGACTCAACACATGGATGGCAAGAATAAGCATCCATGGATAAGAGACCTACACAGTCAGTCTGCTTACCCAATACCCATGGATATAGCAAGGCAGAAAGAAGAAGAAGCAGTTGAGGAAATATACAAAGGAAAGCTGAAAAAGGGCGCCAAACTTAGCAAAACCTAAAAGGATAACAAAAAAAGTGCCTACTTAGAGGTTGCCTCAGGTCAATGAAGAGGGTATCGGCAATAATGTTTTCAAACCCCTAGTCCGATAATCAGACCCCCTTCCCCCTGTGTTTATTAGTTTTAGGGGAGTTTAGTTATACCCCCTCCCAAAAATAACTTATATATATTATTTCTGGCTTGATTACTGTTTTTCTTTCTTTCTTTAGTTATTATTTAAACCAATTGATAAAATAATAAATGTGAAAATTTAAAGGTCCTCTCCAGGCTCCGGGAATAAAATGAGTTTATTACATAATATTATAGAACTAAGCTCTACGATCATTATTCTGCAAACCGCATACAATTCGGTTAAATATATATTTCATTATTTCCATTTAAAGTTTTTTAATACTTTGTGAGCAACAATCAAGCGAATCTCCAACCTGACGCTGAGAAAGAAGATTGTACACTCTTTGTTTTGATTTCAAATTTAGATTTTTGAACAAACAATGCGTTTTTGGCCTTCTTTTAAGATATTAGTTGTTTCTTAAAGTATATAAACGTTTCTATAATAAGTTTATCTAAATTTAAACCTTTAAACGAATAATAGATAGATTTATTAAACCAAATACCTAGTTGACAATCAAAACAAATGGTGTACATTCTTTTTCTTCAGACTGATATTAGAAAGTCGGAAGTAAAGTAGGTTTTGTAGAGTTTGTATTATAAAAATCTTTAAAAGCATATAAAATTAAAAATATGCTATCAAATATTATGGGGTTTGCAGTAAAATGATAAGAAACATTAGCCTCGTAGGTTTAAGCAATAAAAAAATATGCTTGGAGGGGACCTTTAAGCTATTCAATATTTTATTATTGCTACTCAGTTTATGTCTTGATAACCAGGTTAGTCCGAGTGGTACCTACTCGATTATGGTTCCGCTGAAGTGACCATGCTTGGTTTCTCCTGGTGCAACAGTGCTCTACTATCGTTAAAGGGCCGTACACACGTAGGGTTTTTTCAGTCTTTCCACCAGACTTTTTGCTAAACTCCTACTTTTTCCACGAGAGTATAAGAAAAAACGATATAATATTTATTTATTTCAGTTGGTATCCATGATACCTGCAGGTATCATGGATATTAACTGAAATAAATAATTATTATATCGTTTTTTTTATATTCTCGTGGAAAAAGTAGGAGGAGCTTAGCAAAAAGTCTGGTGGAAAGACTGAAAAACCCTACGTGTGTACGGCCCCTAATGCAGCCATGATTGGTGCTTGCTGCGTCCCTAAGCTGATTGGGTCCATAAACTAGGACTGGGATTGGCCGTAGACTTTGAATTGTGTCCGAACCTGGGATTAGCCGTAGAATCTTGTCTGGGGAGTTGGACTGGAATAACCGTAGACTGGGATTGACCGTTGAAGTAAGCGTAGACTAGGAGTCGCCTTAAATTGACATCCTGGAGAAATAAATCCAGTAAAAAGTTGACTTCAATTTTCCAAAATAAATTCTTCACATTATAATCTATTAATGTAATTTACTAAATTATCAATTATTGAGAATTAATTTATAACTACACAGAGGTGGGCACGCGAACCTTTCTTCAATTCCGAGACCAAATTTTCGTCGGTTTTGGTTTGGAACCTCCGAATAAGTAACCAGATATTCGAAATTTCGGAGGGCGTTTCAAAACGCTCAACTTTGCAGCTACAAATAAATGAAACATTAATTCGTTTTGTATTTTATTTTCTATTTGTAAGTAGCCCACTAGAAAATAAAATACTGAACGAATTTAATGTTTCATTTATCTGTAGTTGCAGAGGTGGGCGTTACAGACTACTCTGCCACTCAGCAGTGGCACACATGTATTCGCTCCAGAAGCGATCACTCTCCGAGTGTGTGCCATGGTGTAATAGTTATTATCAAGGTTGTGACAATATGCTCTTAAAATAATAGAAACCACAAATATCGTAGAAGAAACGAAATGAAACTGTATCCAATACCGCTGGTTTA
Organism: Caprella mutica; assembly: GCA_947561585.1. Lineage (NCBI taxonomy): Eukaryota > Metazoa > Arthropoda > Malacostraca > Amphipoda > Caprellidae > Caprella > Caprella mutica. Next base: position 77,043 of record CANNZV010000457.1, on the reverse strand, counting down.
GAACGATTAAATAGTGTTTAATTCTCTCTGTCTATAATATTTTCGGGAACTATGATTTTAAGAGCATATTGTCTCAACCCTAGTTATTATACCATGGAGCGTGCTGACATGTGTGCGAGATTGGAAATGTGTATGTCGAGAGTCTTGAACAGTGAATACACCAGTAGCACACTTGTATGCACATGTAAACACCCCTTAACAGTCGAGAGAGAATATATTGTGATGACTAAGGCTCGGACATTGGGGCATTTATAAGTTAAATGCCCCTAGCGCTCATAATGCTCCAAACGCTATAAACGCCCCAAAATGCTCAAAACGCCCCAAAATGCTCCATATGTACTCTGGTTGACTTCTATTGCGCACCAAGATTGAGTAATGTCAAATAACTGTATCATTCTTACCGGGTGGACAACTGAACTTTTAAGTGTATTTAATGGTTCATAGAGCTTAAACGTGAATGGTCGAACCATTTTCACATAGTTATCTACCAGTGATTGCTGAGACTGTTTATTTAGGTAACATTAATAATTCATACGTTTCTTTCACCATCTTTCATATTACCAATAATTAGTTCGTATAAATATACTTAAACTAAAAATAGATTAAATACGAATTTGATATTGATAGAGAGATAGCTTCAGTGAAATACCAGGGTATGTGTTTGTGTCCTATTGCCTAGGTACAGTCAATGAAATTGTATCCGTATTTATTTTTTGATAGTAAACTAATTTCAAATGTTGAATAGAAATCATATTACAGGTAAAGCTCGGGCAAAAAATATCCGTTCTATAAGGGCCATGTAGCTCTTACAATGACATCTTTAAATTATATGGATTAACAAATATATTCTATGTCTACCATCAATCTAGTCATGCATTGATTAATTTGATTATATTCACTTAATGAGTTAATGTATTGTTGTTCAGTTTTTTAATGATTTAATTTTGTTACCCTTTTCTTATACATTTTCTTTGATTAGAAAAGTTCTATAAAAATTAAAAAGAGGTGTAACTATTCTAATAGTAACCCTATATTTTCACGTAATTCATATCTATTTAGTTACAAATAGCTTTGTTTTATTTTACATACCTTATTTTTTCGTACATTTGTTTGAGTAAGTAAATACTGGGTTGAATGTTTTGCAAGGCGTAGTGAAGAAACCAGACTGAAATATTTCCCGAATTGACTCCCTAAGATGTTTCCCGCTATGCTAGTGTCCCTGTTACTTCCACAGAAGTAGAGATTATTCTTTTTATTGAGATATGTGGTCTCAGATAGACGATGAAGGGTCAAAAAATGTTAAAGAAGTAATGGTTTTATCTTGTTAATATGGGTTAACTTTCACATTCTTACCAAACTTCAACAACATGTGATGCTAGAATTTTCTGTAACATTATAGACTCGATATAGATTCCAATTATTATATGTACTGCATACGTTCGTTTTGGTTTCAACATTTATTGTTCTTTTTTTTATGTTTTTTCAAGTATTGCACAATACTTTTGAGCCTTACATATTTACATAATGATTTTTCAAAATGAATTATTTATCGATAAAAATTAAAGATAATTCTTGTGTATATTTCATCCAAAAACTCTTCAAAAAACAAAACCTCGTTAAAATTCTTACTTTGATAAGTAACACGCTTTTTCTTTCGGTGCATGAAACACTCCAAAAACTGCCTCAAATGCACCAATAACTGTCCCCGAATGCACTGATAAGTGCTTCAAATGCTCCGATAAGTGCCCCAAATGCCCCGTTAAGTGCCCCAAATGCTCTGATAAGTGCCCCAAATGCTCTTTTCTATCGCTCCTACTGCACATTTATAGCGCTACAATTGCTCGTTTTGACCGCTACTACTGCTCTTTTTTAAGTGCCCCAATGTCCTAGCTCTAGTGATGACCTATACAGTATACAACATTTAGAAACTCCTCTTCTTTCTGTGCATTCTGCTAAAATGACTGTCCTGGGGTAGTGCCAACTTTAGACACCACTTAGACCTATGATATGATACCTCCATATCTATATACACTCAGGTGTCCATGGAACTACAGTATGAAGGATATGGGGCATTTTTAACATTTTCTGTGTGAACAATCTTTAATTTCCCCCTATATTAACATGTACTTTACAGAGAACAGAAGCCAAAATAGAAGATTTCTTGGAGAACATTTAACCAGTTCCTGCAGTCTGGCATGGAGCCACAGTATAAAGATTTAGGGGAGTAGCCCAATCTCATATTGGAAAATATCAAGTTGGACCGACCAATAGCGTTGCAGACGAGATTGTGGAGCGTTACATCAGTGGTTTGGCGGGAAAATAAAATACTGTTCACTATAGAAAATTGGATTGAGTTGAAACTAAATGAAGTTGAATGTTTAACTACTGGGTTTACATGTTTAAAATTACATGTTTACAGAATGTGTTCAATTTGCCACCCATTTGTTGCGATGCAAGCGCGTTCAAACGTTTGTCCTGCAAGGATTCGTGAAACTCCTGGTGTCTTTACTCGCGTCCGCCAATCACTGAACAAACGTTTGAACGCCTGCATCGCAGCAAATGGGAGGCAGTTTGAACACATTTTGTAAACATGTAACATAATTTAAGATTAAGTTCTTGTGCTCATAATAATTACTGTTAAAAATGTTTTGTTTCTTATTTCCACATTTAAAAAATGACGTTAACTAATAATAATAAAAGGTACAGATACTACTTTCCTAACCTTGTAACTCTTTAACTAAGCATTTTAGACCATACCTTCATAGAAAAAAAAAGTGTTTATTTCGACGAAAGCAGCCTTATGTTAAAGTTTGGCAACAAAAGTGTCGGACACCCTGTATAGTATCCAGCTGGATCCATATTGATGCCCAAAGAATCTTCCAGGCCTGTAGTCTACATTAACTGAAAAAATCCAAAACACAACTTCTGGATGAAAATGTGCTGTGGTGGTGTGCGGATGTGCGACGCTCTCTGCTTTGTTTATATTTGTCCGAACAATATAGACTGGCCCCTAGTCTATCCTAGTATACTAATCATCCGCATACGCTGTTCTTTCGCCATGGATCTACGAAATGGAAAAGCAATCATTCCTCCTGTTTCACCCAGTATTGATGTTTCTGCTACACCTGAGGTTCCTTCTGGAAATGGTAATGCTGTTGAACGTGAGAAATCTAATGTTGGCTGCCGTTCCATGGAGGAAAAGTTTGAGCTGCTATCTGCCAAACTCGATGAGATTATTCAGAGATTGGATGCAAAGGATAATCTCATGAGACAGCTGCAGAACGAAAACACTGCGCTAAGAAGAGATGTGAAACATCTTGAGGAGCGCATTGACAATATTGAAAGTTTTGACCGTCGTAATGACATTATTCTATCTGGTACTGAAATACCTACTGCTGCTTTTGGTGAAGATGTGCTTCAAACTTCAATTGCGACTCTCAAAAGTAAAGTTAATATTTCGCTCTCTACAAACAAAATATCTGCAGCCTTCAGACTAGGAAAGAAGCCTGATACTCAGGCAGCTGATAAGAGGAGTATCCTGATTAAGCTGTACGATAATGGAGTGAAGCGTGACGTAATAAGTTCTTTCAAAACATCAAAGCCGCAGGGATTGTTTGTGAACGAAAATTTGATCCCTACCAGATCAACTATTCTGTACCTACTGAGAGTTGCGAAAAAGAAGTGCCCTAATAAGATTGCATATTGTGGTTCTCAGGATGGTAAAGTTTATATTCTTTTGACTCCTCCAAATCCTACTGCTAGGAAGCAGAAAGTGATGGTTAATTCTTTAACAACGCTTGAGCTACTATATGATAAGGAATTCGGGCTGGATTATAGTGAGCTAGCGCAGCATTTCAGACGGGGATGACTTAGCGTTCCGTTTTTCTCTGCTCTCCTGTCTACCGTCACTTTCATGTCTGCCGTCACTTTCCTGTCTGCCGTCACTTTCCTGTCTGCCGTCACTCTCCTGCCTGCCGTCACTTTCCTGTCTGCCGTCACTCTCCTGTCTGCCGTCACTTTCTTGTCTGCCGTCACTCTCCTGTCTGCCGTCACTCTCCTGTCTGCCGTCACTCTCCTGTCTGCCGTCACTCTCCTGTCTGCCGTCACTTTCCTGTCTGCCGTCACTTTCCTGTCTGTCGTCACTCTACTGTCTACAATACCCTGATCTTTACTTTCTATTCATTTTTTATCAATTTCGTAGATGTGCCCGTTAACCTAAACTTTATATATTTTTATTTTTCTAGTCTTGTCAAAACTAACCCTAATACCCTGATATTTTCGGTAATATGACAGTTTCTCTGAATTTAAATATGCTTAATTTGTTAGTCTTGTCAAACCTAAAACCTAGTACTCTGATCTTTACTCACTGTTTATTTAATGTAAATTTCGTTAATGTGACCATTACCCTAAATTTCAAATATTTTCCACTTGCTTTTCTAGTCATATTAGACCTAATTCCTCTATCTTTACTTGCTGTTCATTTCTTGTCAATTTCGTTATTTATGCTTCATGCCCTGAACTTTGAGCATGTATGTTGGTGGACGGTAATTTGGTGTGTTATAATTTTTGATGATTACTTTATTCGCTATTCATTGGAAGTGTTGTGCCGGTTATCTATCTTTGAGCGCCTTTCTTCGTTGGTTGGTGTCAATATTGTTTCAGTTTCCTTGTCTTCAATTTTTTGTTTTCTGGTCGGGGTTAGAAGTGTCTGTCGGTATTTAATGTTGTGTTTCCTGGTTTTTTTGTTCACATATAAATGATTAATAACCAATTACTCAATGAGATTGAAGCAGAGTTGGAAAACTTTAACGAATTTCATGGAGTTGCTAATACTAATTCACCTAGTGATTATTATCTTGATAACACTTTTAATGATTTGATGCTGCTGCATGAGAATAGTTTTTCTGTGATTCATTTTAACATAAGGTCTGTGTTGCCAAAAATAGATGAGCTAAATGCTGAACTTGGTGTTTTGCGTTGTAAATTTGATATAATGTGCTTCAGTGAATGCTGGCTGGATGAGCATTCTAAGAACCTTGTTGCTTTTGACAAATATCAAAGTTTTCATAGTTTAAGAGCTAACAGACGTGGCGGTGGATTGTGTGTATTCGTATTACAGAGATATAAGTGTAAACTTTTAACAAATATGAATGTATGTTGTGACTATATTGAGTCATTGTTCGTTGAAGTTTCAGATGGTAGTAGCCTTGTATTAATCGGTATTATATACAGACCCCCCAACTCAAATTATGATTCATTTGAAGATAAACTTAATGAGATGTTGTCGGGGATTAGGATTAGTAAATATAAAAGACTTATTGTTTGTGGAGACTTTAACTTTAATTTATTACTTACTGATGAAGCTCATAATTGTAGTTTCCTTAATTTGATGCGTAGCTACAATCTTATTCCTCTTATAACGAAGCCCACTCGTATAACTACTGATACCGCAACATTGCTTGATAATATTTTTATATCATGTACAGTGGGTTGTACAGCTGGAGTTATGATGAGCAACTTGTCAGACCATTTGCCTGTATTTGCTCTGTTGGAAAACATTATTATTGAGAATTCCACATGCGATGGGTCTATGAATATAAAAAAATACAGGCTTATTAATGAGAACAGTGTTGGGAATTTTGGGAACGCAGTAGCCAATTACGACTTTGGTGAAATTTTAAATGCCAACAATGTTGATTATTCTATGGAAACATTCAGCGACGTACTCTTCCAGTTATATGATAGTTGTTGCCCACTTAAAAATAAAACTGTTTCTAATCGTTCGCTGAATAAACCTTGGATAAATGGTGAAATTTTGTCCAATGTAAAAAAACGTAGAAATATGTACTTATTGCTCCTTCAGAATAAAGTGAGTGGCTATACCTATAAGAGATTTAGTAATTTTGTAACTTTGTCTATTAGGCAGTCCAAACGACAATATTATAGGGACAAGTTTCTACAGTTTAAGAATGATGTGGGAAGAACATGGAAGTGTATAAACTCTGTATTGGGTAAGAGGAGAGGTACAGGTAATTCTGTTGGTGAGTTAGTGCTTGATGACGTTCAACTATCCGATTCCAAGTCTATTGCCAATGCATTTAATGATTATTTTGCTTCTATTGGACGTAATATTGGCAGTTCAATGGAGCCGGGCATTGGATTACCACGCGATTACTTTTCTGCAGCGCCTGTTGGGTCTTTTGTATTCGCTTCGATAAACCTATCTGAAGTTGAAGCCGTATTTAAATCATTAAAAAGTAGGTCTGGACATATTCATTCAATTCCCATCTCTGTTTTAAAAGCAATTAGTAGTATCCTTTCGCCATTAGTGGCAGTTATAATCAATAATTCTATTTCGTCAGGAGTTTTTCCTCGTTCGTTGAAGTTAGCTAAAGTAATCCCTTTATTTAAAAATGGTGCAAAGAATTCAATATCTAATTATCGCCCAATCTCTATTTTACCAACTTTCAGTAAAGTAATTGAGAAATTAGTTTACAAGCGGGTTTATAAGTATCTTGTTAAGTTTTCTTTGTTATCTAACGATCAGTTTGGTTTTAGACCCGGTAGATCTACAAATCTTGCGTTGCTAAATTTTCTAAACTATTTGTATCCTGCTCTTGATTCTAATCATCACGTATTTTCTATATTTCTTGATTTTTCTAAGGCTTTTGATAGTGTCAACCATGAAATATTGTTAGCCAAAATGTACCATTGTGGTTTCAGAGGAGTAATTTAGGATTGGTTTAGATCGTATCTTTCTGATCGTGGGCAGTCTGTTGAGGTGGGAGGTGCGTACTCGGATCGGGTATTGGTTACTCATGGTGTTCCGCAAGGTAGTGTGTTGGGGCCATTGCTTTTTTTAATATTCATAAATGATTTGCCAAATGCTTCTGACAAATTCAGATACATACTTTTTGCTGACGACAGCACTCTTTCTCTGAAATTTGACCCAAGAACTGAACCCTCTCTAGTCCAGCTTGTTAATTCTGAGCTTTGCAAAATTTATAACTGGCTCTTGATTAATAAAATCAAAGTCAATATTGATAAGACTCATTTTATTCTGTTTGGCTATGGACAAAGTGCCAGTGTTCAGGGAATCAGGTTGGGTGATAGTGAAGTGTCTCAGGTTGATAAAACAAAGTTTTTAGGAGTCGTATTTGATCAGAAATTGAAATTTGATAGTCATATTTTGCACTTGGTCAGCAAGATGTCAAAAGTTCAGGGAGTATTAAACAGACTGAAATTCTTTTTGCCCACAGATACACTGCTTTCACTGTACCAGTCCTTAGTCAAATCCTGTATATCCTATGGAATTGAGGTGTGGGGGAGTGCAGCTTCTTGTCGTGTGGATGCTGTTTTTAAAATGCAAAAAGCGTCTGTGAGAGCAGTCAATAATGCTCCTTTCCGTTCTCACACTTCCTTATTTTTCAAACAGTGTGGGATCTTGAAGCTGTTCGACATTTTTCAATTTAGCGTATTGGTGAGAATGTTCAGGGCTGTTCGTTCAAATTATGATACTCACCTGTTCAATTATTTAACTTGTCACCAAGATATGCATGGCTATATGACAAGAAATAGGGAGAACATAGTGTTGCCTAAGTTCAGTAAGGTTAAGTCTCAAATGAGTATATCTTTTATAGGACCAAAGTTGTGGAATGAGTTACCTGATCAATTAAAGATTATCGAGAACTTGAAGACTTTTAAAGTTTCTCTCTTGGAGTATTTCATTAGTCATTATTAGTTTATTTTTTGTAATTTTTGTAATTAGTCTAGTTTTTTAATTAGTTTTTTTTTGTAATTTTATTCGTGTCACTTTCGTAGTTTTTTATTTTTTTCTTCTCCTTCTTTATATAATATAGCATTTGTACCACTGTCTATTTATTTTTATTATTAAAATGTTCTCATAATTTTTAGGCAGCCCTTAGAGCCTTTTTGAGCTCACCAGGGCCTTGAATACCAATATTCTATTTTAAATGTGTTTGTACTAAATTGATGACTTTGTATCAGATGTTTGTATTCTTGAATAAATTGTATCCTTGTATTGTATCCTTGTATCCCTGTAAAATAAAATAGGGTCATACGGCTTATATGGCTTATGTACTTATGGCTGATACGGCTTATATGAACCTAGTGCAACTCTTTTTCCAATCAGTTGTTTTACGTCGTTTAGATAACTACGTCGTTCAGACAAGCTCAACTGTGATAGCTACTTCATCACCAAGTTATTCTTCATCACTGTACTTTATTCTTTACTCCACGTGTCAATTAGGTTTATATCACAAACCATGTGTTCCTGGTGTCCCTATTAATATCAAGTTTTTGATAGTTAATATTGAAATTGAGTTAACCTGTATTAAATTAAATATCTATCTGGATTATAAAATAGTAATTAGCTTCTTTTTGTACGAGTCTTCGACTAAATATTTTTGCAAGTTTTTATTTAGCTACCGACTATTTCAGAAAATTATTTTATAAGCTATGATTTCGGTCTACGTTTTTTTTTTTTTTTTGGTAGGCAAGCGATGAGTGGTACAGTTGATACTCTAGTATAGTATATAGTTATATACATGTGTTCTGATTTATTGAATAAAAGAGAGCGCGTTTTATTTTTCCAATTACAAGGGATTCGATGGATGCATATATGGAATTTGTGGGGTTCAGTGCCACCAAAAAGGTTTAGAACCACTGCTTTAGAGTATTACGTGATAGGAATGTATATAATAGAACTGATAGTATTGATATCGCTTACCACACTTCCTATCTTATCTTTAATCTCTTATCAGCTGGTATAAGTCATCTTCTAGGTATTCAGGGTGCACTCATTAAAACCTAACGCATCCAGCGGGTCACTTGTGGAACATGCATGTTCAATATCTTGTTTCTTGATGTTTCGAATCATTTTACACGCAATTACATACCTAAGACCATAGTAAACAGAATAGTATAGTACCCCAGTTCCATGTATTATTCAAATTTATTCTGGGTAGGCTGTGACGTCATGTATGTAAACAAGAGGTCACGTCATAGTAAACAGAATTGCTGTGGGTCACGTGGAATAGAGAATTAAGAGGGCGGCCAACGCGACCGATCTGACTATTGATCTAATTATCTTGAATAAATCGTCTTCCAAGACTAAAAATTTGTTACTATTTTGGGTGTAAAAAGACCAGTAGCAATTTCATCAACAGTCATTTTTTTTAGTTTTCGTCCGCATGACAATAGAGATTGGATAATAGCATGCGGTAATGTGGAATTAAAAAAAATATCACCGAAAACGTTATTTAACAAAAGTTGGGTATGTTGCAGCCATCTTTTGTGTTTGTACTGTACGTACAAACGTACGCACCATTGTTGACATGTGACGTCACAGCCTACCGGGACACGCGTAATATCCCCCCTATAGCTCTGGGATACTATATCTTCTCTGTACTGTGCCTAAGACTCTCTTCCCACTGATATGAACAATGATTGTATACAAAATTATTTGCCAAGTTTTTGAAAAATGAATTTGTATTTTTTCGATTTTTTTTTTAAAGTTGTTATGATCAACTAATAAATTGTGATAAACACATTTCCCCATATACAATAACTTGAGCACTTAAAGGTTACAATAAAAGCTCTAACGTAATGCTTATACTATTTCATCTCAGGTTAGTTTCATCATACTTCACTGATTTCAGGAAATACTTATATAAATTTACTTTGAAATGTTAAATGTTAAATCACCTTTAAGCAACAATCATAAAATTAACTCGTACCAACGTACGAATCACGATACAAAAACCAACGCAAAGATGAAAATCTGGATGACTGAAGAAAATCTGGTCCTACCTCATGAACATGATGACCAACCTGATGTTACTTCATCCCCGGACCACAAGTTTCCAAAACCCGAAAAAATGCACTCCAAATATGTTAAAATGGAAGATAAACCCACGAAATTGAAAGAATATAAAGAATTTTGTGTTGTAGAAAGTAATATTGGTATGTGCGAACCAAAGCAAGCTATCGAAGTGATTGGAAATTTTAGTCGTGAACAGAAAGTTTTTGTGTCTAGTATAGATCATTCGAAGGATGCAAGGAAAGCTGCGAAAGCCCTGGAACTAAGTAGGCTTAAAATACCGGAGAATAATGAAGATTCTTCTTATTTTAAAAGATCTTTCAGTGAGCGGAGAGATAGAACTTTTGCTACCAGTACCCGCAGGTCTCCAGCCACAAAATTTACCTCCTGGCAAACTAAAGATGACATGTCCCTAAATGGAACGAAGAGTTCAAGAGGACCCACAATAAGGTACAAAACTCCTATTCACAACAAAAGAAGATTCAAAACTCCCGAAGATTTAGACTTAACGAATGTTAACACACTTGTTGAACCTCCGCTATCACCTACCAAACGGAACGAAATTTTCTTTGAATCGCATCTAACATCTTCAGATAGTTCAGATTCTGGTAGAAATGAGAACAATTCCGGCCTATCCCGTGGTCGTACCTTCAACAATATTCGACATATTGGAGAAGTTGTTAAGAAGCCTCTTGAAAGGACCAGTCCACGTTATGCCGTTCACCGCTTCGAAAGTAAATCTTTTCCACCAGCATTTATTCGCCAGCGACAATTTGTTGTCATAGATGCTGAATGTAAGTTGGTCATATTCTCATTGTCGAGTTTCTTACCTAAGCTATTATATAATTGTCACTCATTAAAAATTTCATGATCAATTATTTAGATTAAAGAAAATGGATTTGGAGGCTTGAATTGATGAAAGTTCTATGAAGAAAGTCAGAGTAGCGAATGAATTAATAGTATTAGAATTGGCTGAAGTAGACGTTAAACCCCTACTATAAAAATTCCAGATACATTGTGTTGAATCAATTTTTTCTTTACAATACAAACAATTCTCACTCGAACTACTTCAGCATGTTACTATCAAGAAACAACATATACATTTGACTTGTTATTTTTTAGTACCTTGTATTTTATTTCCTTGTAATAACATCATTGTCACTTCTAGTAATTTTCTTTTTTTCAGTTTACAAACCCGAGGTAAGCAATGATCCCGCCTTAAGGAATTTTTCTGATCGTGATCAGCAGCTGTCTGAAGGCAATGGTAGTTCTTGTGCTGAAGCCAAAGTCACTAGTCCATCCCACCAACTCAAGGTATTGAAAATGATGATTTACAATATAAATATATAGGTGATTAGGGTTATTTGGCTCAATTTCTTTTAACACACTAGAAAATTTAGATTGGTGATAGGGGGATTGAAATTATTCTTCAACCTCACGTGACAATCTCTCGTAATTAAATGAAGTCTATAACTGATAATATTTACGTATGCCCCAAAATAAGGATTTTGATTCAATACAATACTTAATTTGAACAATATACATTTCTCTAAAATGTGAGATTTGAAAATAGAATAGCAAAATGGAATGTTCTGGAAGTTTATTAAACAGATATCGAAGCTTATTAAAAGTGAAAGTTGAATAATAATTATATAATATCTTTTATGATCAAAATGTGTAACTGTGCGATAACTGGGGAGTTTATCTTACCATTTAAAATATTTTTTTCACTTGCTTACTATTTCAAAACTTCTCTATTCACACCCTCAGGATTCTATGGACCTCATAGAAACAGGGCTTGATTGCGGGGACCTGATAACTCGCTTCGAAAACCTCTATCGGCGCAAACCTGGTCTCACGATGGATATCGCAAAACTGACTAAGAATAAGAATCGTAACCGTTATGGGGATATCAGCCCGTGTAAGTTATCTTGCTTAATGAACCGTGTTTATATTGTCAGTCACAACCTTGGTAATACCCGCGGTTTTCACTGAGCGCACGACACTATTCACCACGTCAGTGGTCAAACCGTGTGGTGACTAGTGGCAGTCCTCTCAGTATGTGTCAAGCTGTGAGAAGAGAGTGTGTGCAAAATGATTCATTCTCGAAAACAAAAATAAAATAGGAAATTGCAGCCATGCTACTAGGTGTCGCGGAGCCTCTCACGTCTTCCTATTGCAACAGTGCACTAAAGCTGTGTTTACGTTGTCAGTCGGCACCTAGGTATTTTCCTAGGGATTCACAACGAAGTGTCGAATTTCACCATGAAACGCTGTTTTCGCACTGAAATTGAGAAACGGACAGGGTTTGTTCGAATGAATGGACAGCGAGTCATTTGGCATAGACCTTCTCACTATTAACCACATTGACATACTGTAGTACAGTTTGAACACTTTCGTGGTGACAGTGTCGAATGCTCAGTGTTCACCACACGTATTCCCTAGGTTGTGACTGACAATGTAAGCACGGTTTAAGCAACCGACTGTGTGGTGGTTATAAAGAACATGGTTCGTTCTTAAATTTCAGTCAGAGGGCAGGGTTTCATGGTGAAATTCTACCCTTTGTGGTGAATAATGTATTTTTTTTTTAATTTGGAACTTGATAATTTGATAATTATCCGTAGCTTTTCTGAATCATCAAGCTATTATTTTATAATTCTCTAATTTCAGATGATTCCACTCGAGTAATTTTAAAAAACACAACATCTCCACCAACCGACACTTCCAGTCATAACGACTACATCAACGCCTCGCACATAATAATGGATGTTGCCGGCAGTGGGATATGTAACGCATACATAGCTTCTCAAGGGCCACTTTACAGTACATCTCCACATTTCTGGCAAATGATCTGGGAACAGAAATCAAACTTGGTGGTTATGCTAACAACAATAGTGGAACAAGGTCGCATCAAATGCCACCAGTACTGGCCGGAAACCGATGGTACCACTGATTACGGCATTTTCAGCGTTCTTTGTAAGAACAAAGACACTCCTTCTGGTTTTGCAGTACGGGAGTTCACACTCACCAATAAACTCACGAAGGAGTCCAGAACAGTAACTCACATGCAGTACCTTGCTTGGCCAGACCACGGTGTGCCCCAACACTCGACAGACTTCCTCACATTCATTCAGCGAGTGCGGGTGGTTAGAGCTGAGAGCGAGAGCATTGTACCCACCGTGGTACACTGCAGTGCAGGCATTGGTCGTACTGGTGTGCTCATACTCATGGAGACAGCTCAGTGTCTAATGGAGTCTAACCAACCTGTTTATCCTCTGGATCTGGTGGAGATTATGAGGGATCAAAGGCCAATGATGATACAAACCAGCGTAAGTTATAATGGAATATAGTTGGTAATATTATCTTGACTTTTTTTTTCAATGATTACCACAACTGATAACGAATAAATCTTTAAAATCAACATATATGATGTTCAATAATGAGAGATTCAGCTATGATTATTGTCTAGGAAACTTTTTCATGTAACCACTTTTCCTGATTGATAATTGCATATTTTTTATAGTTATTATATGAAAAGCTTCTGACGAAGCTTATTTTTTTGGAGAAAGTGTATATTTGCATATGTTTATAACTATGGTATCATTATCCAAACTGTGTAATCAACATAACTAAGTGAACCTATAATTTTCTCCGCAGAGCCAGTTCCGATTCGTGTGTGAGGCTATTTGTCGTGTCTATTCGGAGAAGCTAACTAAACCTTTGAAAAAATGCATCACGTAGAGATGATGATTTAATTTAGAAGGGGGTTAACCTCTGCTTCGGAGGCAAAGGCCATATTGCTGACGTTTAAAGAAAATTAAATAAGAGGGACTGGAAGAAGTACAAAGTCACATACCACAGTTGAAAAATCCCAGGATTGCTCAATATGTTTGAGTATGATCAGACCGTTTAGGTGTCGCACAGCTTAAAACCCGCTGTACACATGGTGGTCATGCCAGGCCTTTGTTGGGAACTTGGGAAGCGCGTATTCTACAGGCGAACTCATTTTATCGCATTTTTCTCTGATCGTCTCTTGTAAATGGGCCATGTCAGGCAAGTGGCTTACTAATGCCAATATTTTCTTCCACAATCCTGCACCTCAAAGAAGAATTTCCCTGTGTCAAAGCTAGTGAACGCTCGTCCGGTTCCCCCGACCCACCAAATCCAACAGTTTACTAAGAGGCATTCTACTGGTAGCATCGCTCATATACTGATATGTTTTCAGTGTTAAGAGGCGTTTAGTCTTTTACTAGCCACAGGCGTATCCTATTATCAACGCTTTGCCAAGTAAAATGGGACTGGAGGCCCGGCAATGACGTTCCTCTCGTACTGACCACTGCTTCCACAGCGAGACGAGAAAAGTGAGTATCTCGCTTTTGCAATTTGCACTCATTCATGAGTTCATAGAAGGATAAAACTAGAACTAAATCTCTTTCCAAGGAATGTGACGAAAAGAGACACAATCACTGGTGGCTGCACCCACGAATGGAAAAGGAAAATGAAGAGGTCATAATAAATGAAGCCTACAAAAAATCTAAGACCTTGTAGTTGAAGAACATAACTCTGGCGCTATCTGAAACTGCAAGTAACGTTAAAAAATGAAAAATGAAAAACGACGCAACATAATCCATATTACTACAATTCGAGTCCCATTGGACGCCACCCCCCTTCTCTTCCATTCACCACAGACAGCTTCAGGATAGAGCCCCTTGGGCGACCATATTCTGACATCTTCCATCATACTCTTAGAAGATAACCAACTTAAAATCACCTTTCACGTGACCCTCTGATTCAGGGTCCTTAGTTGTTCACCTGCTTTTCAACCTTTCAACTTACGTGATCTCTGTCTTCCACATTACATTACATCTAATCTTTTAATGTGTTCAGGTACCGTACAGTCCGTGCTGAATACAGAACAGTTCGAAAACTGTTATACAAACTATACAAAAAATTATCCAACCTTGTAAATTTCCAAAAAATATAACAGCAAATAAATGTAAGCATCTGTTCAAATTATGTACAGCTTTTCTATACTATGTTTAAGGTTGCATTTCTATTTTATATCAATTTTGTTACATTTATATATCTGACCTGTGATAAATGATTATAATTTACTTGTTACTTGCATGAATAAAAAAAAATAATTGCAATATTACAATATTAAGGTGTATGCATATAGTAAATAGTTCAATATTATAAGTTTTTGAATTCTTTTTCTCCTTACTGCTTGCTCACTGCTCAGTCTATGTAACGTCAATTTTTATTTAATTAATTGATTTTATACAGCATTCAAGAAGATACCAGGAAGCTGAAACCCGTAATGAGTCAATAAAAAGTTTATTCGATAGATAATACTGGTAGCTTCTTTTCATTAAATAGTATAAACTTTTTTGTGAATATTCAGGGATTAAATGAAAAATGGATTCGTTTGGCAAATGCTATTAGAACTCAAAAGAATATAAGTTTATTGTTTGGAATATTACTCAGTTATATAAGTGTACTCTTTGGAATATTACTTAGTAATGGTACGAATTAGATAAACTGAAACTTTATTAATGAGGACGCAAAATTAGAAACTACAGTGTGTTTCACTTATTTGTCATTTTTGAAATAGGCTATAGCCAAAATTAGAAACTACAGTGTGCTTAACTTATTTGTCATTTTTGAAATAGGCTATAGCCATAATTTTAGGCTCTAACCATAATTATATTTTGCAAGGTACTAAGGGAGTAAAACCAAATATTTGTTGAAAGTTCATTATTGGAAATGGCAATCGGCCATTTAACAGAAGGTGATGAACGAGCCCACCGCTGGCTTGAAGACATTGCCTTGCTCTCTTAAACACTTTTGCAGCAACTTTCTTGTTGGTTCTTTATGGATGCTACAAAATCTCGGACGCATTGCACCAATTCCTCGATGTTTTCTGGCTTTTGTAGGTAAACTTGTCGTTGAGCTGCAGACTAGAAGTGGAAATTCAGTGTATTGATATCAGGACTGTGGGCTGGCCAGATTCTGTCTATTCTTCTGCTGTTAACTAGTCCAAGAAACTTTTCAAGAAGAAACGTTGTAGCATCATTAGTGGAGTGGGGTAGAGCACTATCCTGCATCCATCACAAATTTTGCCTTGCAGCGTTGGAGCGGAAAGTTGGCCACACGGTCACTTTGAGCAGTTCCAGATAGCTGGCACCTATCATGGAAACTGAACTTTGATGAGTGGCTTACTTAATGATACGGCCTGATTTTCTGCCTTTTCGTCCAAAAAATAGAAGGTCAATATTTTCTCTTGCAATAACATTTTCATTTTGCTACCAAATAATGTTTTTTTTTTCATTGATTCAAGTAATATATAGTTTCCTGATAGGTTAAAAATAATTTGAAATATGTTTATGTTATATTTTTATATATATATTAATACTTTAATATGAAGCACATTATGAAACAAATATCAATATAGCTGTATAGAGTATCTTAATATAATATATAGCAGTCTGTGTACCGCAATTTTCTCAAAACTCTAACTATAGCTTTGGGAACAGTCATCAATTGAAGCTTTCATCATGTATAGCAACTATTTATTCAGGTTGCTGTTGGTTTCAGTTCACAGCAGTGTACTGCAATTGTGCAGAACAAGTGGCATCACCTCCCAGAATATATAGTTAGATGTTGGGTGTGCTGTGGATAAGGTAGACCGTAGATGATTCACCGAGTGATGTGGGCCCGGCCGTGGGAAGAAGATGTGTGGTGAGCCCCAGAGGTGATATGCCGTGAATGTGCAGAGGAAGCCTTTAGAATGGGTAACGGACTAAGAAGACGACGACGGAGCACGATGCCTCAGAACCGATGCCAAACCAGACCCCAAGTAGGAAAAGAGTAGGAGGAGGAACATCTAAGATGAAAGAACTAATCATACTGCAATGGAAATTCGACTACTTAGCCAAAAAGACAGATAAGCTGAGGCAACTGGTCGAGAGAGAAAAGATTGATGTAGTTCTAGTTCAATAGTTTAAACTGGGACAGCAGGATAGAGCACCAGAAATTGCTGGATACTCCTCCATCTGGAAAAACCCGAAATGCAGTGGCGCAGTACTGTACAGGGGAAAGGGTCAGGTCAGGAGTAGTGTAATATGGAAAGAAAAAGTATATGAACTGCTAAGATATGAAAGCCCAGAAGTCTGTTCTTGGATGATATTCTGGGACAGTTTGAAGAGCAGGCGCTCGTGAGTGCTTCTGTTGATGATCTGGCCCTGGTGCATGTGCTCTGATAGTAACAAAGCAGTAGCATCAAATACTAAGCAGGCCGAGATACCGCAGACTCCGATGACTCAAAATATACCCCGCATCTGACAGTCCTGAGAAAACTGCTGCCAGCCATCAAATCACCTACTTTCCTGAGGATGTAATATGACCCATGGCTTACATTCACGGTCCATGTGGAGGACGTAGCTACCAAGATGGAGGAGAGGAGCTGAATCCTCTCTCTCAAACAAAGAGCACACCGGTGGAGACCATTGAGATGTAGGTGTTGCTGGACCAATTGAGTCCCGATTTTAGAAAGATGTTCTAATGAAGTATGACAGATGATTGATTGATGAGGAAGACTGCCCTAGGAGAATAACGACAGCAACTGCAGTGGCCATACGAACGAAGAAGAGGGAGGTGACAGAAGATGGTGGTTAAAAGCAAGACGGCACTGTCCAGGTTGTGCGTAGTGGAGAAATAATCCGCAATACATATATGGGTGCATTGCTCGTAGTTGGAGGCTCTGAGGAGGAGACACAGCCTAGCGGAAGATATGCTGGAACTTATTAAAAACCCGGGCCCGATAGAAGCGATTTACAGCAGTATGCGGAGTCGTTTCTCAGCAGTATGCGGAGTCGTTTCTCAGCAGTATGCGGAGTCATTTCTCAGCAGTTTGCGGTGGCGTTTCTCAGCAGCATGCAGTGACGTTTCTCACCAGTATGCGGTGGCGTTTCTCAGTAGCATACAGTGACGTTTCTCACCAGTATGCGGTGGCGTTTCTCAGCAGTATGCAGTGGCGTTTCTCAGCAGCATGCGGTGACGTTTCTCACCAGTATGCAATGGCGTTTCTCAGCAGTATACAAAGTCGTTTCTCAGCAATATGCGGTGGCGTTTCTCAGCAGCGTGCGATGGCGTTTCTCAGCAGTATTTCATCGAGTAATTGTTTCAAAATCTTTTTGATTCAAAATTTGAACTATATTGCATTCTTGTATGGTTTTCCTTTGGTAATTGAAAAACTGCTCCTGTACTCTTCCCACGATGATTAGAACAATCGATTATTCAGAACTTATTTACCATTTTCCAATGTAGAATATTCCAAAATGCAGCATAAACAGAGAAAATAAACTGAAAATAATTTCCGAATTCAATCTAATAAGATTGATCTAGCAGTATCCTGACTACCGATTATTCATATATGCATGAAAATTATCTTGGTTTTCTAGAATTTAATTAATAAATGTGTTGAATCAAATTATAAATTATTACAGAAAGCAGTTGCAACGATGGAGAAAATATTGACCTTCAATTTTTTCGACGAAAAGGCAGAAAATCAGGCCGTCTCATTAAGTAAGCCATGTGAACGGTTATTTTCAGTGATGAATGGATAAACAATCGGAACTTTTCCGTTGACAATCGCTACGAAGATCATCACTTTGGCACCATTCCTATCATTGGTTTCAATCAATTCACGGGGGTTTGAGATAGACCACTTGCCGTCGTTTTTTCTATGAGGCTTTTGGCGCAACACGAAAAACTTTTCGTCTGTCCAGATTACCCTCTGCACAAAATCTTCTTCCTGTTTAAGGAGCCATTCACAGAACTGTCGCCGCTGCTCTTTGTTGTGTTAGTACTTTGTTGCCGTAGAGATATCTGGTCACCTTCGGCCATCATGTTCATCAGCTCATTCAAATTCTCCGCTGTCCTTTTGGTAACGGGCTGATTCTTTGGCTTCTTGACCACAGATCTGCTCTTTTCAAATTCTTCGTTCATTCTGATTAACCATTTAAGCTTGCAATGAGTTTTCTTTCGTCCTTTCTGCACATATGATATAATAGCGTAAATATTTTGACAATTCTTTTTTTTTAAACCCTTTAAGAACAATATTGGGGGAACCAACCTCAACAATATATAACAGCTGTTATTATCTTACATGGATAGTGCATACAGCCATAAGCCACGTACTATCTTATGATTGGTTGATATACTACAGTATGTCAATATAGTCAGATGGTAGGATGAAATGACTAATTATGTATGATATTTGATAGAGTGTCAAATACTTTTGCATATGGTTAATTTGATTTATTGTTAGTAAATAATTATCAATAAATTATTTCTCCATTTTAATTTTGGATAGATAATGTCTGTTCACATATAAAGTGTAAATTTCATTAAATTTGACTTTATATTTTTCAAGAAATAAAAGAAAAACCAATGTGCCTAATAATTTTTTGCGACCCACAGTATATTTATAGAAATAATTTAAAGTGTACACAAAGCTCAAAAGTCTACAAATTTGTTGCTTGTTTATTTTTCTACTTCATTCCTGGACCATTATTCAACAGACAAAAACACAGTAAACTGGTACAGCGGCTGGTGATTGGACGGGTGAAGTATGACTGTGACGTTAATTCAGCTTGGCCAATCACAAGCGTTACTGTGACGCATAACTTCACTTACCAATTACCAGATGCACTGATCATTGGCTTTGACGTATGACTTCATCTGGCCAATCACCGGCTGCCTTGCCAATTGGCTGTGACGTATGATTTATCCTAACCAATCACAGCTCGTCATTTTCTCTCGCGTCATCTGGAATAAACCAACAAATTTTATTCTTCGCCATGGTCTTATTTTGCATGGACTAATCTAGGTACACAATCATGTTGCGTTTTCCCAGAAAAATGATAACATAGTGTGTTTCACACGTTATTGATAAGGTATTCGCGTGTCATATCACTATTGATTTCCATCAAAGATAAAGATTATTAGGTGTATAATTCAGAGTCAGGTCTTCAGAGTCACTTGGTGAAGATGTCTGAAATGAAGAAGGTACTGCTGTGTCTCTGCTTTGCAGCGGCAATACACGGTAAGTTGTACCTACCACTAGGAATATTGTATTGCTTTTAATGTTATTATCACCAATATGTAAGCAAATGTATGAAGTGTCAATGGAAATATTCCAAGTTGATTAATTTCTCAAAGAATTATTTTAGAAATTTTATAATGAACGATAGGTTTTGTATTTTTCAAACATTTATATCAAATCAACATTTACTTTTAAGAGTCATTTCCAGGCTCGGTGTTTTTTTTCTTATGTTTTTTTAATAAAAATATTATAGAAGTAAGGTTTAGGAACATTTATCTGCAACCCGCATAAAATTTGGTTTAGTATACAATTTTTTAAAGGCATTTAACGTGTTTCATATTCAGTGCACAACAATTGTACAAAACACTAATATGACGCGGAAGAAAAAGATTCTACACTTTTTGTTTTGATTTTCAATCTAAATTTTATAAACAAACAATGCTAGCTCTCCCTTCGTTTAATAA
Organism: Caprella mutica; assembly: GCA_947561585.1. NCBI lineage: Eukaryota > Metazoa > Arthropoda > Malacostraca > Amphipoda > Caprellidae > Caprella > Caprella mutica. The sequence goes on along the minus strand of CANNZV010000457.1, from coordinate 56,630 downwards.
GCTGTAAATTATTTCCTGAAGTATATAAACATTTCTACAATAAGTTACCTCTTTTTATATCTTTACAAGAATATTTAATATTGCATTGATTATACCTACCTAGTTGACATTCAAAATTTCTCTATTTGAAGAAATATGGAATAGTTGGAAAATATTTTCTATGCGGAATTTTTGTCCCCAAATAACCTATCAAAAATTCAAATTATAGTTTAAATGAATATTCTCCATGAATATTTTACATATTGTAGATGAATAGAAAAGTATATTGTAGAGTAAATTTCGCATCAATTGTACTTAGATAAAAAAAATGTTTTCTCACTTGAAAGAAGAATTGATAGCATGAATTTCAAAACAATTCAATAGCCCCAAGATATTACTTATACTTTTATTAATCATTTCACTTCGTAAACTTATTCAATCTTATTCAAAGATATTTCAAGTTCTTCCAATTATTAACCTACAGGGGCTCTATCCAGGGGATGGCGTTTCTTGGGTCCCGAACTCCGTATTTCATTTTTACCATGTTTATCATTTATTAACGCTACTTGCAGTTTTAGAGGATAGCGCTAGGATTATGCTCTTCAACTACGAGGTCTTAGATTTTGTGTTAGGTAGTAAGCTTCATTTACTATCACCTCTTCATTTTCCTCTTCCACTCGCGAGTGCAGTCACCGGCGCTTGTGTCCCGTTTCGTCACATTCCTTGGTAAGTGACTGCATTCACGAAGTAGCTTATCTGAATCCATGAGCTTTGACACCGACGGTGGTAGGTGAATTTATTCATGGAAAAACTTTCCTTTATGACTGCTTTTTCCAGTCACTTGTATTTAATTTTCTTTGCCTTCACCAATATGGCCTTTGGTTCCAAATCAGACGTTAAACCTCCTACTAAATTGATTAATTTCCAATAGTTATATAAGATATTTCAAGCGAATTTTGGGAATCAAACTTATTGAAATCGAAAATCTAAGAACAAGAAACAGAAAACTGGTGTACAGTTTGAATAAGTATGTCACGTACTACTTCTCGGTCGTGTAACAATGTCAATCTTTCTTTATATTGAGCTACATTAATGATAAAAGTCCACATTGACAATGAACTCGTGTGAACCAGGCTATCTGTTGTCGTAAGGTGTTTTGCTTAGATTACCTATTAATAGTTTTATCATATAAACTGTTGTTGAAAACAGTCCATTGTTGTACTTATGTAATAATTAATAATAATTTCTATAATTAATTTAGAAATTTTCACTCAATTACCATACGATAGATTAATAATTAAACATTTCAACATAAAATATTATCATCAAACGGTAAATCAAGGCTAATCAACGTAATATAAAAATTAAATAGTCATCGCTTCAAATATCATGGAAAATGGTTTATTAATAAGTAATTATGTTGGTTCGTACCAGGATACAGTAACATAGGGTATGGTAATCAGCTGATCGAATCTAGTTTGACGTGACCACCGGGTGACTGGAAATGGCGACTCTGACCACACTTTGAAACATGGGAAAATCTACTTAAACTTAGTCACTTCCAAAAATTTTTTTCTTATCAATTACTAACTAGGCATTGGTTAAATTGTATTTCCATTATTTTTTTACTTAACTGTTATTCATAGGAACTACAATTTAGCAGTTTACTACAACTAGTTTAGACTCCTAGGTAGCTTATGTTCAAGACCCAATTTTTTATAGATAAGTTAAAGAAATGAACAATAAAAACACACCTGAATTATATCTATATATTAAACTTTGAGGTTCAATCGTCACTTTCGCTTTTCTTTTGCACAAAACCCTTATAAAATGACTTTGAACTTCTCGATATTAACATGCAAATACGAGGAATTATGAGCCGCTCGGTCACAAACAATGAATGTGTTGTTGTGGTGACGTCATATTTTTGTGTCGTCTACTAGGTATTATACCCGTTTATGTTCCTGTACTCTGATTCAAACTATTAAACTTCTAATTTTTGAGTGTAACGAGTTGTTTTGATGACGTCACTTTCACAAAAGACACAACTCAGTTTATTTTGGTTTAGAATTGGCAGATCTGAACACCTGCGCGTCGCATCCTATTTTAATATTCTAACTCGTACAGTGTGGGTCTAGTATCAATCTATCCTGAATCTTAGGGATATATTCCTCATTTTAGATATATGTAAGTATTGATATTAGAGAATTAGGCTTATATAGTATATTTAACGACAATTTAAAGAGTTTTTCAACCCATCATAGACTAAAATAAGTTCTTTTGCAGCTTGTGTTGGAGATCCTGGTAGGTTCCAGAGTGACGAATCCAAGACGCCGAAAGAAGGTAAAGAAGTTCTTTTGAGTGACAGACTTCTGTGTGAAGTTGGCGACACTCAGCCAGCTAACAGGGTGGACACGGTTACAAGGTGTGATATAAATTGCTAACAAAAACCTAAACGGTAAACTTTTAAATATAAAACTACCTACAAGGTAGGCTGGCTACCTTAGTACCTAGAGTCATGCAGATAAAATGTGGCCCTTTAATTTTAATTGCAGCCTGAACCGAAAATATTCTGAACCGAAATTACATTAAAATGTTGCATAACTACCAAAAATAGCGCAGTGCATGTTATAATTTATTAATTTAAGTTTTTAACGTGTGTTTTGAAGCTATGATGTTTCTGTTATTAGAGGCCGCAGTTAGGTAGTTAGTGTACCGCAATTTACCTGCTTGACCCTAGTTTCTTTCTCTTTGCAAGGATTATTAGCGTTTTCACAATAAATTTTTTACATTAAATTACTAAACTGCAGTATAGTAAGGTATATCTAGTGGTTTAATTATTCATTACTAGAATGTCTACTCAGCAACTAGGAACCTATTTTATTTTAGGAACAGTTATAGATACTTAGGGTGAATTCTGATTTATCGTATAGCTCCACATTTTTGACCATTTAAGAAAAAAAATTAATTTGTCGTTATCGCTATTTTCTTAAAATCTGATCGAAAATGTGGAACTGTCCGATAATTTGAAACCTTGCATAACAAACTAAACAATACTAAAATAGTTTACCTTTCCAGGAATGAAGAATTAATATCTATTTTGGAAGATGAAGGTTTTTCTGGTTACATAATTCCTACCGGTGATGATCATCAGGTTAGTACATAATTCTAAGATTTAAACTTTCACGAGTGTAATTTATGTAAAGTTAAGTAATTTATTACTATTTACGAATAGTTACTAAGTATTTTAATGCAAAATTTATGCAAAATACCTTTAAAAATAAAAATAATCATGATTAAAGTTTACAAATTTATGGGAATTCTTTTAAGAGATATAGAGATCTCTTATGGCAAAAAAGATTAAATAAAACCTAAATAGTTTTTCTCTCCCTAGAGTGAATACGTTCCACCTAGAGACAAAAGGCGGGCCTACATCAGCGGGTTCTCTGGCAGTGCTGGAACAGCAGTGGTCCTAACAAATGGTTCCAGAGCACTTTGGACCGACGGAAGGTACTTCCTCCAAGCAGACCAGCAGCTAGACTGCAATTGGCTCTTCATGAAGAGTGGTCAGACTGGAGTGCCTACCGTCGAAGAATTCATAGTGGCGAACCTAGCTGCGGGATCTAAGGTTTCGGCTGACGCCAAGACTCTAGGTTACGGATTGTGGCTCCAATACGAAGCGGCTCTGAACGAAGTCGGCATAGAATTGGTGCCTTCGACTACCAATCTTGTGGATCCGGTGTGGGATAACGACGTTGCAAATATGAGGCCTCCGTACTCGACTGTAAACGCCACGGTGCACTCTACCATCTACGCCGGTGAGTACCTACCAATATATTAACTTTTTGATCACCTACAGCTAGAATAGAAATATGTGGGATTTGTATTCGGTTTTATCGTTATGCACGGTCACTATCAGATATATTGCTTATGGAACCAATTTCTTGTGTCAGTGCTTCTTTGAAGTTCTTTAAAGGCAGAAAATAATTATCTCTACTCTTAGTTAATTCACATTCAAAATGTAGGAGACCTGCTTTAAATGGTTCACTTATTTTTTAAGTATGATTCTGTACAATTATTATTGAGTGCTTATTTTTTTCAAATTCTCTTTCTAGTTGGCAGAATATGGTAAATTTTAATTATTTACACCTATGAAAATTTTTGTAAATTATCAATTGATCTCCATATAATTTTTTCAAATAGCGCTATAAATGGTTGAAAACTAATATCAGAAATTGTATTCAGTTAGTTCCTTTTTTAGTTTTTATTTTATTTTAAGAAACTAAAAATAAATGAGCGAATATGATTTACGGTTGGTGCGATCTTTAAAAATAATTGTTTTTCATCATTAACAACGAAAGATTTTAATAATAGCCATCGACAAAAAATTAATTCAAAAAATTATTTAAATTGTTAACTTGGTATAATTTTATATCTTTAATTTCAAATTTAAATTTAAATCTTTTCTTGGTAAATTCATTCAGTTTTATATTACATGCAATTGCGTAAATAGTAAAAAGAAAATAATTCAATAAAACTAGGTGATTTTTTTATATTTCGTGAATTATTCTTATTACCTATCCAACTACATCATCATTTTATGTTGATAATACTGTATTATTATTACGATTGTGCTATATATTAATATTTTAAATTGTTGTTCTAAATTTTAAGAAAACTTTACCGTAGAAAAAATATTTAAATGGATGTTTCAATCCAAATTGAGGCCTTATAAAATTTCATAGTTACCCATCCAATGGTCGAATGTTTGCAGGTACAACGATATATTTTATATTTTCACATATGAAATTAATAGAAATGTGGATTTAATTTATATTTCATTGAAAAGAGTGTTAATGATGACCAGGCACTATTTAAGAATTAAATTAAAACTCACAAATGTATTGTTCACATATTATGCAATTCACAAGTTTTTGTTATTGCGTACTCTGTTAAAAGCTTTCAGTCTTTGAGAGTCACTTCCCAAAATTCTCTGCTTAACCATCGCTTCTCGGCCTTTTGGCTAAGATCAAAGTGTAGTATCTGTTCTTATCAGCTTAATATCTGATACGGAGCCCACGCGGCTCCAACGATATTAATCTGATTTTTGGATCATGGCGAAGTGTTAGAAGCTTGCTTCAGCTTTGCCGCGGATCGACCCGGTATTGCACTACCTCCGGGACCGGTCCACGAAAATAGCATTGAAATGGAAGATTTATTGAAAAAATTGTATAAATCGTAAAACTTGTGATTTGTTAATTAATTTCCTTAAAATCTCTTTATATTTGAGAGGTAAATAAATTTGCTATTTAAATTCAAAGATGCGGCAAGGTAACCAATTCTAACAGGACAACATTATTTGAATGTATGAATTCAATTCCTTTTTAATAATAATGAATGCAAAAGAACTTTTATTCAATGACTCTTTATATTTAACTTTCTTATTAATTGAATTCACTCCGATATGAAGTACGTAATTGTCATTTCCGACATTTCGTAGAAAAATAGAAGCCGTAGAAATATGAAAGTCTCCCATCAAAATTAAATTTATCAACTAAAATTTATATCAATTTATATCATCAATTATATATGTGATTAATACAATTTTATTATTGATAAATATAAATTAAAAGATTTTCAAAGTAATCAAAATACAATAAAAGTATATCTAATGTAAAAAAGAATCAAATGGATCAGAACTAAAAATCTATCCAGTGTCTTGTGTATGGTTATCCCTTCCATGCATCCTTACGATTACTGTGACGTTATCGGTTTACTTCCTTATAACGTATAATTCTTTTAGTTCAACTGATTAAAAAGTTTTTGTAGCGTTGGAAATTCCATGCGCATAATTACAGTAGATAAGTTTAATCATGTGGGGTAAAGTAACATTTGACTTAAGTGATTTGAATAACGAGTGACAATGTCAATATAGGCTACTATTTGTGGATCATGCACACCAGATGTTATTGGGGTGCATGATCTTTACAAGCTTTTTACTGGGGTGCATCATTTTTACAAGCTTTTTACTGTGGTGCATGATCTTAACAAGATCCCTATTTGTCTGACGAGTATATTCAGGAAGCAGGAGTCCCACATGGAAGTATTCTGTCTGTAACATTGTTTGCCATCAAAATTAACAGCCTAGCATCAACCATTCCAAATCATATTCACGCTTCGTTATTCGTCGATGACGTACAAATTGCAGTTTCTGGATATAGCATGCATGATGTCATTACCAAACTGCAACCTGTCATCAATTGAATATTCTCTTGGGTAGAAGAAAATGGCTTCAAATTCTCTCTTCCCAAAACAAACAGCATAATATTCCACCAAAAACATAATTTTCCACAAGCACCACAACTTAAAATGAATAGAAATCCACTAAAATCAGTAAAATTACTAGGGTTGCACTGGAACCCACAACTATTTTGGAAAATCCATATTAACAAACTAATTCCATCATGTAATAAATCTTTAAAATTACTTCGCACATTATCATCAGCCAAATGGGGTGCAGACCACCACATTCTCCTACAAACCTGTAGACTAATCATAAGACCAAAAATAGACTATGGTTGAGAAGATAACAGGATTGTCACGGCTCGGAAGGGCTATGTTAGCCGCCTGACGTATAGCAACTGGCGCCTTCAAATCTTCTCCAGCTGAAAGTCTTTATATACTTACAAACGAACCATCTCTAAAAGACCGAAGAACAGATTTGATTTGCAGAAAATATTTTCAAACTAAATGCTCAATAATCAATCCAACCTTTCAGAGACAATTTGCAAATACCCATCCAGCTCTGAATCCATTCATACAACGAACAACTAAAGCAATAGACCAACTAAACATCCCTCTACAACCAGTACTTCCGTGTAGAACACCCTCTATATACTCATGGCAACTACGACGACCATCATAGAAACGCGTTCAAAACAAACCTTAACCTAGAGAACCTAACACTAAAAAATATCCTGAAAGACCGCAATAATTTCAATAGTATTTCCAGTTCCTCAAAGATATACAAATGTATGAAAGGATTTGAACCCTATCAAGATAATATATAACTTCAAATTTATATTATATATGTATACGTATATATAGATTATCAATAACATATTTCTGTTTATGCTTTATATTTACGAGTTTGACTACCAATTTTTTTTGGTAACTGCGAAAAATTGGTATCACCCTTTGCTTTCTGTTATAACTTTATAAAAATGTATCAAGTTGCTAAAATGGGTTTGTCCTGAAGCGACTCGCAACTGTCAACTTATTATTATTATATACATATATTCAATTAGTTAATAGATGTTTATTTTATTAATAAAACAATGTTTTCGATGACATCATTATTGTCACATAATGATTTTAAATCTAATCTTTTAGAATTTAATTTAAAATATCATCTAGTTGATGAACTCTTGTAAAATGTTTAATATTTAAGTTTGGTGGAATACTTTTTGAGTTATAATGACCTTGACCTTTATTCTGATCTCTCCCTAAAATCTCATGAACTGATTCATGGATAATTACCAATCGTCCCAACAAATTTCAGACCGTTTGGTTGAATATTTTTTTTAGTTATGCTAATAAACAAGATTACAAAAAGAAATCCCAGCAAAACATAATCTTCTGCAATTTGCGAAGGTAATAATCGTGAACAAGAGCCAAACCTTCAAGTTTTAACCAAGGGGGCTAGAATCACTAACTATAATTTATTCGGTTGTATTTTTCTCTGAAACACACAATTTACGTTTTTTTATTATTTTTCTGTGAATGTTCTTTATTTAATCCTCAATTTTGTTTTTACTCGAAATAGTTGACTCTAATTGCTGAAATAATTGAATTATTTACATTGAAAATACGTCTTAGTTCTTGCTATACAACAGAAATTGAAACAGTTTAGTTCTAAAAAGAGTTAATTCCTAGTTCACGTCCCTATTTCATATTGGGAGGTCAACTAGGAACTGATCCAAATACCCCCTTCCTAGTTCACGTCCCTAATCGAACTAGGAAGGGGGCATTTGAATCGGTTCCTAGTTCACGGCCCTAAATGAAATAGGAACGTGAACTAGGAATTTACACTAAATAGTAACTAATTTAAATATTCTATTTTACACAGAATAATACGTTACAAACTAGGATTCATTATTCAAAAACTTATTCAAATTGATGACTTTATTTGTATTGTCAACTTTATTTAAATTGTTCATTTCAATAACTTGATATAATTTTAAATCTTTAATCTCAAATTAAAATGCAAATTAAAAAAAATGTAAATCTTTTCTTGGTAAATTCATTCAGTTTTATATCAGATACAATTGCGTAAATAGTTAGAAGAATATAATTCATTATTGAGATTATCTTCAATTTTTAGTTAAAAATGTTTGCATAGTTCGATTATATGAGGTTCATCAACACTTCATTTTCCTCTTAAATTCAAACTTGCATAAACAATCACTTCATTAAAATATAATGGATATATGAAATCATTTCATTTAAGAAGTCCATTCAATATTATCATTGAAGTTTAATTTACAGAATTCTGATAACTGAATACTGCACCATTTGACATATGTGAACCATGAATGATTTTAATTACAATTAAGAGGACCGACAAGAAATTTTTTTTCACCAGTTACCAATCAAATTGAGATAGTAGAAAAGTTACGAATTATATCAATATCTACTGTGATAATGGAAAATACTTTTCATTATTTATTGACAATATTATTTTAACGTGCAATACTTTATCAATTATCAGCATAAATAGTTCATCTATTTAGGATAAAAGATCAAATACAGTCAAATTTGTTAATTTCTTTTAATTGCGAGTGATCTGATTTCTCTCTGACTAAGGATTGTTATATTACTAGGAACTTTGCTTTTTGTAGCGTGGGTGAAACCACGTACAATATTCAATGAAAATGATAACTTCATACATTTGCTTCATTAAGTACAATCTTAATTAATATATGATGTACATAAGTTCTATTTATTAGCTGTAGACCTAATCAAGGAATAAGTATCTACTTTTGGAAATGGTCACCATATTTATTCACATTGTCGTAAACACATTTAGTGTTGTAAAGCTATTCACCATTTTTAATTGTATATTAATAAACACTTATAGCTATTTTATGAAATAAAATGAAGTACAAGATGTTGATTAAGTTTTAAAAGCAACTTTCAGTTTTGGAGGGAAGCGCTGTGATTGGTCAATGCGTTAGGCACGAAATGATAGCGCAACTGTGATTGGCTAACCTGATTCTGAGAATACGGGTTAACTATTAAATGATATTAGAAGTACTTCTTATTCGTTGATATTATATCATTTTTTAATGACTGGTGATAAAAGTATTAAAGACAATCTCACTAGGAATAGCTATACATGACAGAATTTTCCTACAAGAGAACTAATGTTACATATGACCACTCTAATCATATTAGAATATTTGTACTGTAAAAACACCAGGTTTTCGTACGTTTTACATTTTTCCAAATGAAGTTAGGTACAATCTTATGTTTTTTTTTTTATCAAATCCAGTTCACAAATGAATAAATAATCGTAGTTCATTTGAAAGCGTGTTACTTTAATTATTATTAGTTTACTTCTATTTTGTAAAATCCATCCAGTCGTATTTGTACTATCTCCGTGCCTGCGAAGGTGATCTAAATAACATTGTAGCATAGGAAATTTATGGAACGTGGGTGAAACCACGTGTTATAAATAGAAGATTGAAATTTATTTAATTTAATGACAAGACTCATATTCTTTTAAAAATGAACATATAACTGTTGATTAATTATAAACTGTATAATTTTGTTTCGTTGGTAGCTGAAAGATGTTTTTAAAATGCATGTATATTGATTGCTAACTTTACTGGCTGCTCTGGAATAAACTAGTTACCCATACAATTATTAGAAGGAAATGAATAATCGAACTTTATTTATCAATAAGATAAATAATAACTCAATGCAATGATACCATCATAAATTTGAAGTGGAAATTAAGTGAAATTCTCTGTATTTAGCCTATAAAAGTAATTTATAAATAAAATAAAGGTAAATAGTAATTCTAACTTACATTAAATAAAATAAGTCTAAATTTTCGAGAGTAATTATAATTATATCCATTTAAAATATATAGTAAAATACAGAAAATAAATAAATTTTCAATTATGATTTGTATTTAGAGCACAAGCGTATGATGTATTTATGTATGTATATTTACATATACAGTTTACGATAATCATCTTGCGAATGCGAGGTATATAAAATGTTAATGCTAATTATTACCTCATCTAAATTCCATTCAAGATTACTTTTACGAAATTAATTGTATCACCCATTATTGTGTTATTTCATTTAGATACATTTTTGGTAACAAAACTCCAATATTTTAATTTTATCATAAACTAAATTCTTTAGTTACCCCAAAAGTTTACTATATTTCTTTTTATTAATTTGCTTTCTGGTATTTTTTTAATTTTCTACTGCGTGTCCCAGAGAAAATTTGAATATAATAGACGCTCTGCGTATAGAGATTTAATCATCTTGATGAAGCGAGTCAATACTAATGGTAAGATGTGCAAAACGAACTAAAAATGTATTTATGTATTATAATTTATAAAAAGCTTTCAGTCTCTGAGAGTGTGTTTCCAAAAGTTACTGTCACACCATCGCTTCTCGGCCTCTTGGCTAAGATCAAAGTGTAGTATCTGTTCTTATCAGCTTAATATCTGATACGGAGCCCACGCGGCTCCAACGATATTAATCTGATTTTTGGATCATGGCGAAGTGTTAGAAGCTTGCTTCAGCTTTGCCGCGGATCGACCCGGTATTGCACTACCTCCGGGACCGGTCCACGAAAACAATCATCTTCAAACTGAACTTTCCAAATTCTCATGCTAGCTCGGTGCAACATAAGTCATTCTCGAAAGAGATATTTCGCTTGATTACATAAAAGTCCACCCCGTGGTTTGTATTCCTTTGAATCAAGGTTAAGAAAAGGTTTGACCGCTATTATAATTGATAGAAAATGTATTCAAATACTTTGTAAATTACGTCTAAGTTGTAAAACCTTCCTCACATATTCAATTTATAAGTAATTGTAACAATAGAATGACTTCTGAGATTGTAATTTTTCCCAAATTTGAAAAACGGATTTATTTAGATCTCTTAAGTGTAACAGGTATAAGTTTCCATAAACTAATGTTTAATGCGTTTATTCCTTCCTTAACATTATTTATGGTTCCATACAGGTGCTAAATGTAAACGTAAGATTTATAATACTTGAGTATTAATATTTAATTATTAGAAGATAGCTAGTTTTCACAGCTCAACTGTGCAACATTACACTGTCAATTTCTATGTCGATAAAGTTTGTTTTTTCTTGTAGCTACATTTAAAAAATACTATATGTAGTTGTTTATGATATCTCGTAATTTTTGTGTCAGTAGCTATAGGTTTTGATTGATTAAATATAACCAAATACTACCGAATTGAAATTAATGTCGAGACAACAATCATTATATAAAATATATTATTTCATATATCCAGTAATATTAATTCAATAATCCTGACCCTATATATTTTTTTTTTATTAGAAAACTTTATAAATTTTCAATGAGACATGTAACTACACATTGGACAAACCTGTATTTTTTCATGTAATTGATGTCTATTTAGTTGCTGATACAAATTTTTAATTAAAAGTTTGTTATGTTATTGTTATATATTGAATTAAATTGAGTTGCAGTGGAATTTCCGCACACCATTTCGCTCACACGATTTTTTTATCACAGTTTCCATGCCAGGTATTTTTCACCACTAGGACAATTTATTTTCTTCGTTAAGATTTTTTTTTCTGTTTTAAATTGACATTGATTCAATTCACTAATACACCAAGTTTATTATGCACATCACAACAACTTATCAGTCAAAAATGGTAGCAAAATTTCGGTTTCACTTCAAAGCTCATAGCCAATTCCTTGCTCGTCTTTTTCGGGCCGTTGCTCAGAAATAGCTCAGTTACCCATCCACCTTTAGAAGAAAATTACTTTTTTGCTCAGTAATTTTATGATATCCACTGTTGGATGATGATTTTTTATCATAGACGTAAAATCAACATCAATAAAAAATAATTTCATTTCAAATGACCACTGTCTTTATTCGATTTCTGCCTTCCATGCATTTTCTTGATTTCTGTTCTCAGGGAATGGCATACGTCATCCTCAGAGCACCGTAAAATTCATACTCACCTGGCATAGGAGATACCATGACCATGAAGGTAGTTCCCCCAGGGTGAGGCTCACCATTGCACTCCGGTGTTGCTGACCCCTGCGATTACCCCAAATGTGGGTAACTCGGGTGTGTAATTTTTGGTAGCGGGAGACTGCGTTCGCGCTATCTCCCACACTAACTCTATTAACAAGGATGCATTATCTGGAACTTGATCAAGCATTCTGTTAAGTTATTACAGGCTTGTTCAGTGTAAAACCATGAAAAAAATTTATATCGTTATTTTAATTCAACCGACAACACACCCGTCATGCTCAGTGCCGTATTTTTCATTGATAAAAAAAACCACCGAGAGTACACATCAGGGATAGATGTGTGCGAACAAACCTATAGTGTTTCAATACGAACAAATTATTCAAAACTGAAATCCAATACAATATTCACTCCCAATTTTTAATGACCAGCTATCAAGTAGTTTTTGACAAAGCTCTTTTCGTGTGATTTATCCAAATGAAGATTATTTTACATGAATGGTTACTCTATCGGTTATAAATGCCATTTTATTGTGGCTTCAATCCCATAATAACGATTATAATTAGAATTTAGATGATTCATAATATTTATGAGATTCACTCTATTCAATTCGACCAAACTAACTCAAGCTAATTGCTGCTATTTCTCATATCTATCCGGGTTATAAATTGTGAAAAGGAAGCAGTTGGTACACGACAGTCGTTAATGTTGCGACCATATTAGTAAAATACGGTCATTTAGACTAACTCGATTTGAAAAAGAAAAGAAGTATAATTGAGTTGAATTTTAAATTCCATAATGTTACGACTATTCGGTAACTTCCCTTCAATCCTTTTCATAAATTCTAGTTAGAATAAATAATTAAATTACGTTGGCTCGTTATTAAACATTCATTTACTATTTTTTTTAATTGGTTATAATTGCGCTCTACGAAAATTTAGATTTAATATTTGTTAAAGTAAGTTTATTTTCTGATTATATTCGTTCTACAGTTTTACCCTTGGAATGCGGTACTCGACTGATTTTTATGAGTACTGGATAGAGTGGAGAAAATATACGGGTTACCCCTCGAAACTAAATCTGATCATTAAATATTATTCATAGATATCTATGTACCATATATGAGATTGTCATGATTTAATTATTGACAAATATAAATTGAAAGGTTTACAGAAAATGTGAATTACTGAAGGTGTACAATTCGTGTAAAAAATTGGAAATTGGCTACATTGATAAATCCATTAAGTAAATTTTGTTCAGATGTCTTGAGTACTGAGAAGTCCAAATTAATATTAAACATATATATATTTTGAAGCGTGGGTGAAACCACGTACAATGTTCATTAAAACTGTTAACTCCATACAATCGTTTCGAAATAAGCGTGTTTTCGAATGGAAGTCTATATATTCCGCGCCATTTGCTGTTTTGTACAATCTCAATAATACGCCGTGCGTTTCTCAGATCATTGAAAATGCGCGGTATTTTTAAAGTGTGTAAGGCAGGTAGAGGGTATGAAGCAGGACCAATAATTTATTTATTTAATTGGTTCATTTCATCCAAGTAAGATAATTAAGCTTGAATTAGTTACTTAACAAGTTAACACGATAACTGCGGCGTGACCCACCGGTGGGTCACGCTGTATTTAAAAAGTCAATATATGTGAATCGTTGCTTGTAGATAATAGGTTCAAAGATTTTGAACCTTCAAAAATTCTTTTGTACCTTAGTAGAGAAATGATTTAGTTGATACAAAAATGAAAAGTTAGAATTAAAAGTTGTTTTATGAGTGCCGCAATTAAAGTGTTAAAGAAAACTGGTATTTTAATTTTACTGAGATATCAAACATTTCACCAAATGTTTGAAATTAACTTCATTTGTTTTCTCTTGTAAAAATATAGGTAGTCTTTTAAATTAAATAAAAAATGAGAAAAGTTTTCCATAAAATTACATGCGAGATTGCGCTGCCCATTCTTAGGATCTTGTGCGATACTATAAACGCACAGCGCTTTCTCGAGATTGTGCAAAATCGGCATTTTGTTGGTTATTTGACTTATTTCTAACCTCTCTTTTTGTATTTATTTAATTGTAGGTACAATTTATTTCTACAAGTTAACCTATTTTCAAAATCCTGTCGTATCAAACTTAAAAGTTGCGCGCACCAATTGTATTTCTGACCAAATTCAAAATTTATCTGCAGCTAATTCCGAGCAAATGGAGTAACATAAATGATTAATTGAACAAAACGGGCACAGGTTAATCCCCTGACCGCTGACCAACATAAAGTATTGAGTCAAATTGAGAGGTATAATCCACTGACCGCTGACCAAATAAATGTATTGAGTCAAATGGAAAGGTATAATCACCTGACCGCTGACCAAAATAAAAGTGTCCTGACTTCTGACCGGGGTATAATTCCCTGACCACTGACCAAAATAAAAGTGTCCTGACCACTGACCGGGGTATAATTCCCTGACCACTGACCAAAATTGAATTGTCCTGACCACTGACCGGGGGTATAATTCCCTGACCACTGACCAAAATTGAATTGTCCTGACCACTGACCGGGGGTATAATTCCCTGACCACTGACCAAAATTGAATTGTCCTGACCACTGACCGGGGTAAAATTCCCTGACCACTGACCAAAATTAAAGTGTACTGACCACTGACCGGGGGTATAATTCCCTGACCACTGACCAAAATTAAAGTGTCCTGACCATTGACCGAGGTATAATTCCCTGACCACTGACCAAAATTAAAATTTACTGACCACTGACCGGGGTATAATTCCCTGACCACTGACCAAAATTAAAGTGTCCTGACCATTGACCGGGGTATAATTCCCTGACCACTGACCAAAATTAATATTTCCCTGACCACTGACCAAAATAAAGATTTACTGACCACTGACCAGGGGTATAATTCCCTGACCACTGACCAAAATTGAATTGTCCTGACCACTGACCGGGGTATATTTCCCTGACCACTGACCAAAATTAAAATTTACTGACCACTGATCGGGGTATAATTCCTTGACCACTGACCAAAATTGAATTGTCCTGACCACTCACCAAAATTGAATTGTCCTTACAACTGACCGGGGTATATTTCCCTGACCACTGACCACAGTTAAAGTGTCCTGACCACTGACCGGGGGTATAATTCCTTGACCACTGACCAAAGTTAAAGTGTCCTGACCACTGACCGGGGGTATAATTCCTTGACCACTGACCAAAATTGAATTGTCCTGACCACTGACCGGGGGTTTAATATGCTGACCACTGACCAAAATTAAAAAGCCATGACCATCTACAAAAATTAAAAAGTATTAGCAAAGATGTTTCTGACCCCAATCATTCCAACTACTTGTCAAGAGGCTTCTGGTTCGATTGCTACTGGTTTCTTCGCTACTGCTATCTCAATCACTACTTTTTTCTGGTTTAGACGGATGCTGATGCTATTTTATTCCGCTGATTCCAGTAATGCACAGGCTACTTGTATAAGGTTTGTCCTACTCTACACGAATCGACCTCCTGATAACTCTACATCATTGTTCAATCATAGGTTTATTGAATTATCCTATATGATCCTCATTTATCTAGTTTAACTGAGCAACTTCTGTTTCCGTCATAACTCTTTGAGTTTTAAATACACTAACGCAGTTCTACCAACAGTCACGTTTTTTATCGGAACTAATTTCCCTTTTGACTCCAACTAAAGTAGGCATATCTCTCTTACAACACGAAGTTAAAGAACATCCTCAAGATAATCCGAAGTCCCCTCTCATTTAGCTGATTTTCAAATGATGCGATTTATTTGAATATATGTCTTCATTACCAGACTCATACTCAAAGCAAACAATTATTAATTTATCCAAAGTTAAATGAAGATAAAGCAAAAATGGAGTAAAAAATAAACAATAATTAATAAATTACCAACTAATGAGTGTGTGAAAGGGTATTATGAAAGTAGCTCTTCTATACATATCGAATTAGATTGAGTTTTAATTTTGAAATATATGTACTACGAAATGGATAAGAAGATCAGGCGAGACAGAATTTATTCTATGATATTTGAAGTTAGACCTTATATACATTAGTTGATTGTAAGGTTTATCATATACAGTTTGAAAACTCTTCACTATCCAAAACAATACTTGCTTATTATTATCATTTTAGGTGTTTAAAAGTTGTCCCTATCAACTACGAGGTGATCCAAAGAGACATGAAGAGAAGAAGGCCTCGTAGAAGAGGGGACTGTGAAAGTACACTCCATGCTGTACGTCGACTAATCGGCTACCACAGGTAACCATGTCGAACCAGCGAATGGATAACAAGAATAGACATTCATGGATAAGAGACCTACACAGTCAGTCTTCTTACCCATGGATAAGAGACCTACACAGTCAGTCTTCTTACCCATGGATAAGAGACCTACACAGTACACAGTCAGTCTTCTTACCCATGGATAAGAGACCTACACAGTCAGTCTTCTTACCCATGGATAAGAGACCTACACAGTACACAGTCAGTCTTCTTACCCATGGATATAGCAAGGCTGAAGGAAGAGGTGGAAAGAAGAGTAGAGAAAAGATACAAAGGGAAGCTGAAAGAATAGGGTGCCAAACTAAACAAAACCTACAATTTAACAAAAAGAAGGCCTACCTAAATGTAGCCTCGGCATAATGAGGGGTGGCAATACTGTTTCAAACCCCTAGTCTGCTAATCAGACTCTCTGCCCCCCACAATCCTTGCTATTCACAAAATTAGAAGAGAAGTTGAGTCGCTGACTTAACTATTTATTACTATAACCAATCTCAGACTGATCTGAGAAGGCCTTTAATTAAAATGTAATTTGTGAAAAACATAATATAGAAGTGGATTTTCAATAAAAAAATATATAAATGATTCATAACGTGAAACTTTATTAAATCATACTTCGCATTAACATATATGACAATCGTAAACAGTTGTTGAATGTAATTGATCGATTATTCAAATTTACTTAACTGAACTCGAATATATTTCAATTTCCCTGAAATCCTTCTTATCATAAATTCCTTTACTAAATTAATATAAAAAATAATGACACCATAATAGAAAAATAATAACAAATAATATTTTACTAAACAATCAAATCTCCATTTTTATTTAAGCCCTATCTGCTGAAAAAACAATAATTCAATTTAAGAAATTTCTTAGCGGCAATTATCACAAAACCGGTCTACAGATGCATTGATTTTGGAAATCGATTTTTCTTTCGAACAAGAATAATGGAACCATGGGTTTTTGCTATTCTCATTTGCACATCCAATCATGTCTTCCATTTTGTCAGGTCTTCGACATTGGCAAGAAATGGAGACCTGTAAGACATTTTCTGTAAATTTAGAATCATATAAACGGGTAGATTTAACATTCTTGGGAAAGGTAGTCATTATTCCACTTCCAATGCATCTGATTAGGTGGTCTCGCATCACATTGATGTTAAAAGTTGCAGAAACAGCTGAAAATAAATCATTTTTACAAAATTCAGTTATAAATGCAATGGCATATACTCCACAATCATATCCGTTTTCTTGCCGTTGAACTGAAGGTAAAATGACTGGAATATGATGTTGATTTTTATATTGAGCTTCATATACTTGGGATAACTGAATCAGTAAAGATGTTGTCAAATTTGTTTTTTGAGAAAGAGTGTCCAGGAGATATACCTGATCATGATCACTATCTTTCAGAGAGACTACCCAATGGTGATTGCCGGTGTGATGAATCTGTGCTATTTTTTTGGCAGATGTTGGATTGAAAGGGAAGGCTGAACTCCATTTGCATTCGCTTTCGATAAAGGCAGGACTTTTTTCTGTATTCTGTAGACTACCAATATTAGGGAATTGGTTCTTCAACATTTCCATAACAGCATACATGTGTGAGGAGCTCAAGCATTTATCATGATCGTATCGATTTATTGGAGTTGGAATTGGAT
Organism: Caprella mutica; assembly: GCA_947561585.1. Taxonomy (NCBI): domain Eukaryota; kingdom Metazoa; phylum Arthropoda; class Malacostraca; order Amphipoda; family Caprellidae; genus Caprella; species Caprella mutica. The sequence continues at coordinate 38,392 of CANNZV010000457.1, read as the reverse complement.
TGTGTGATTGGTGTCAGCAGGCTCAAATTGATACGAATCGTAACGATAAGTTTGAACATGTAAACACGGTTCCAATAAATCGTTGCAATCTAACTCAATATATAATGATAAATACATTCCAAATGCAGACCATCGTAATGTTTCTTCCATGACGGCTAGTGAAAAATAAAGATATTGGAGTAAAAATCGTTGCGTGTAAACACTGTCTCAATCATCTGATAAATTGTTGCGATCTCTATGCTCAATAAATCGCTCCTATTTATAGTTGCGAGTAAACGGGCCTTTATAATGAGACAAGATAGAGAAATTAAAGAGGTTTGACATAGAAATATTTATCATATGTTAAAAAGATAGAATTAAAAATTAATTTACTAATTCTTTCACAATGCTGTAATGATATTCTCATCTTTGAAACATAATAATTCATTTAAAAATAAATCTTAAATCGTGCCGTGGTCAGTGGTCAGGGTTATGTAAGTTTGGTCATTGTTCAGGGGATTATACCCCTGGTCATTGGTCAGAACTTTCTAATGTTGGTCAGTGGTCAGTAAATTTTGATTTTAATCAGTGGTCAGGACAATTTAATTTTGGTCAGTGGTCAGGAAATTATACCCCGGTCAGTGGTCAGGACAATTTAATTTTGGTCAGTGGTCAGGGAATTATACCTCGGTCAGTGGTCAGGGAATTATACCCCGGTCAGTGGTCAGGGAATTATACCCCGGTCAGTGGTCAGGACACTTTAATTTTGGTCAGTGATCAGGGAATTATACCCCCCGGTCAGTGGTCAGGACACTTTAATTTTGGTCAGTGGTCAGGGAATTATACCCCGGTCAGTGGTCAGTAAATTTTAATTTTGATCAGTGGTCAGGACACTTTAATTTTGGTCAGTGGTCAGGGAATTATACCCCGGTCAGTGGTCAGTAAATTTTAATTTTGATCAGTGGTCAGTAAATTTTAATTTTGATCAGTGGTCAGCGAATTATTCCCCGGTCAATGGTCAGGACAATTCAATTTTGGTCAGTGGTCAGGGAATTATACCCTGGTCAGTGGTCAGTAAATTTTAATTTTGGTCAGTGGTCAGGGAATTATACCCCGGTCAGTGGTCAGGGAATTATACCCCGGTCAGTGGTCAGGACACTTTAATTTTGGTCAGTGGTCAGGGAATTATACCCAGTCAGTGGTCAGGACAATTTAATTTTGGTCAGTGGTCAGGGAATTATACCCCGGTCAGTGGTCAGGGAATTATACCCCGGTCAGTGGTCAGGACACTTTAATTTTGGTCAGTGGTCAGGGAATTATACCCATGGTCAGTGGTCAGGACACTTTTATTTTTGATCAGTGGTCAGGGAATTATACCCCTGGTCAGTGGTCAGGGAATTATACCCCTGGTCAGTGGTCAGGGAATTATACTCCTGGTCAGTGGTCAGGGAATTATACCCCTGGTCAGTGGTCAGGGAATTATACCCCTGGTCAGTGGTCAGGGAATTATACCCCTGGTCAGTGGTCAGGGAATTATACCCCTGGTCAGTGGTCAGGGAATTATACCCCTGGTCAGTGGTCAGGGAATTATACCCCTGGTCAGTGGTCAGTGGATTATACCTTTCCATTTGACTCAATACATTTATTTGGTCAGCGGTCAGTAGATTATACCCTTCAATTTCACTCAATAAATTCAGTTGGTCAGCGGTCAGTGGATTATACCTCTCAATTTGACTCAATACTTTATGTTGGTCAGCGGTCAGGGGATTAACCTGTGCCCGAATTATATCAATATCTACTGTGATAATGAAAAATACTTTTCATTATTTATTGACAATATTATTTTAACGTGCAATAATTTATCAATTATCAGTGTAAATAGTTCATCTATTTAGGATAAATGATCAAATACAGTCAAATTTGTTAATTTCTTTTAATTGCGAGTCACCTGATTTCTCTCTGACTAAGGGATGTTATATTACTAGGAACATTGCTTTTTGTAGCGTGGGTGAAACCCCGTACAATATTCAATGAAAATGATAACTCCATACATTTGCTTCATTAAGTATAATCTTAATTAATGTATGATGTACATAAGTTCTATTTATTAGCTGTAGACCTAATCAAGGAATAAGTATCTACTTTTGGAAATGGTCACCATATTTATTCACATTGTCGTAAGCACATTTAGTGTTGTAAAGCTATTCACCATTTATAATTGTATATTAATAAACACTTATAGCTATTTTATGAAATAAAATGAAGCTATATACGCCTGAGTACAAAGATGTTGATTAAGTTTTGAAAGCAACTTTCAGTTTTGGAGGGAAGCGCTGTGATTGGTCAATGCGTCAGGCACGAAATGATAGCGCAACTGTGATTGGCTAACCTGATTCTGAGAATACGGGTTAACTATTAAATGATATTAGAAGTACTTCTTATTCGTTGATATTATATCATTTTTTAATGACTGGTGATAAAAGTATTAAAGACAATCTCACTAGGAATAGCTATACATGACAGAATTTCCCTACAAGAGAACTAATGTTACATATGACCACTCTAATCATATTAGAATATTTGTACTGTAAAAACACCAGGTTTTCGTACGTTTTGCATTTTTCCAAATGAAGTTAGGTACAATCTTATGTTTATTTTATCAAATCCAGTTCACAAATGAATAAATAATCGTAGTTCATTTGAAAGCGTGTAACTTTGATTATTATTAGTTTACTTCTATTTTGTAAAATCCATCCAGTCGTATTTGTACTACCTTCGTGCCTGCGAAGGTTATCTAAATAACATTGTAGCATAGGAAATTTGTGGAACGTGGGTGATACCACGTGTAATAATTAGAAGATTGGAATTTATTTAATTTAATAACAAGACTCATATTCTTTTAAAAATGAACATATAACTGTTGATTAATGATAAACTGTATAATTTTGTTTCGTTGGTAGCTAAAAGAAGTTTTTAAAATGCATGTATATTGATTGCTAACTTTACTGGCTGCTCTGGAATAAACTAGTTACCCATACAATTATTAGAAGGAAATGAATAATCGAACTTTATTTATCAATAAGATAAATAATAACTCAATGCAATGATACCATCATAAATTTAAAGTGGAAATTAAGTGAAACTCTTCGTATTTAGCCTATAAAAATAATTTATAAATAAAATAAAGGAAAATAGTAATTTAAACTTACATTAAATAAAATAAGTCTAAATTTTCGAGAGTAATTATAATTTATATCCATTTAAAAAATATAGTAAAATACAGTAAATATAGTAAATAAATAAATTTTCAATAATGATTTGTATTTAGAGCACAAGCGTATGATGTATTTATGTATGTATATTTACATATACAGTTTACGATAATCATCTTGTGAATGCGAGGTATATAAAATTTTAATGCTAATTATTACCTTATCTAAATTCCATTCAAGATCACTTTTACGAAATTAATTGTATCACCCATTATTGTGATATTTCATTTAGATACATTTTTGGTAACAGAACTCCAAAATATTAATTTTATCATGGAATTAAATTCTTTAGTTACCCCAAAAGTTTTCTATATTTCTTATTATTGATTTGCTTTCTGGTATTTTTTGGATTTTTTACTGCGTGTCTCACTGAAAAGTTGAACATAATAGACGCTCTGCGTATAAAAATTTAATCATCCTGACGAAGCAGGTCAATACTAATGGTAAGATGTGCAAAACGAACTAAAAATGTATTTATGTATTATAATTTATAAAAAAATTTCAGTCTCTGAGGGTGTGTTTCCAAAAGTTTCTGTCGCACCATCGCTTCTCGGCCTTTTGGCTAAGATCAAAGTGTAGTATCTGTTCTTATCAGCTTAATATCTGATACGGAGCCCACGCGGCTCCAACGATATTAATCTGATTTTTGGATCATGGCGAAGTGTTAGAAGCTTGCTTCAGCTTTGCCGCGGATCGACCCGGTATTGCACTACCTCCGGGACCGGTCCACGAAAACAATCATCTTCAAACTGAACTTTCCAAATTCTTATGCTAGCTCGGTGCAACATAAGTCATTCTCGAAAGAGATATTTCGCTTGATTACATAAAAGTCCACCCCGTGGTTTGTATTCCTTTGAATCAAGGTTTGACCGCTATTATAATTGATAGAAAACGTATTCAAATACTTTGTAAATTACGTCTAAGTTATAAAAACCTCCCTCACATATTCAATTTATAAGTAATTGTAACAATAGAATGACTACTGAGATTGTAATTTTTCCCAAATTTGAAAAACGGATTTATTTAGATCTCTTAATTGTAACAGGTATAAGTTTCCATAAACTAATGTTTAATGCGTTTATTCCTTCCTAAACATTATTTATGGTTTCATACAGGTGCTAATTGTAAACGTAAGATTTATAATACCCGAGTATTAATATTTAATTATCAGAAGATAGCTAGTTTTCACAGTTCAACTGCGCAATATTACACTATCAATTTCTATGTCGATAAAGTTTTTTTTTCTTGTAGCTACATTTAAAAAAATACTATATGTAGTTGTTTATGACATCTCGTAATTTTTGAGTCAGTAGCTATAGGTTTTGATTGATTAAATATAACCAAATACTACCGAATTGAAATTAATGTCGAGACAACAATCATTATATAATATATATTATTTCATATGTCCAGTAATATTAATTAAATAGTCTTGACCCTATATATTTTCTTTGATTAGAAAAGCTTTATAAATATTCAATGAGACATGTAACTACACATTGAACAAACCTGTATTTTTTCATGTAATTGATGTCTATTTAGTTGCTGATACAAATTTTTAATTAAAAGTTTGTTATGTTATTGTTATATATTGAATTAAATTGAGTTGCAGTGGAATTTCCGCACACCATTTCGCTTACACGATTTTTTTTATCACAGTTTCCATGCCAGGTATTTTTCACCACTAGGACAATTTATTTTTTTCGTTAAGATTTTTTTTGTCTGTTTCAAATTGACGTTGATTCAATTCACTAATACACCAAGTTAATTATGCACATCACAACAACTTATCACTCAAAAATGGTAGCAAAATTTCGGTTTCACTCCAAAGCTCATAGCCAACTCTCTGCTCGTCTTTTTCAGCTCGGTGCTGAGAAATAGCTCAGTTACCCATCCACATTTAGAAGAAATTGACATTTTTGTTCTGTAATTTTATGATTTTGACTGTTGGATGATGATTTTTTATCATAGACATAAAATCAGCACCAATAAAAAATAATTTCATCTCAAATGACCACTGTCTTTAATCGATTTCTGCCTTCCATGCATTTTCTTGATTTCTGTTCTCAGGGAATGGCATACCCACTCCTCAGAGCACCGTATAGTTCATACTTACCTGGCACAGGGGATACCATGTTCATGAAGGTGGTTCCCCCAGGGTGAGGCTCACCATTGCACTCCGGTGTTGCTGACCCCTGCGATTACCCCAAATGTGGGTAACTCGGGTGTGTAATTTTTGGTAGCGGGAGACTGCGTTCGCGCTATCTCCCACACTAACTCTTAATAACAAGGATGCATTATCTGGAACTTGATCAAGCATTCTGTTAAGTTATTACAGGCTTGTTCAGTGTAAAACCATAAAAAAAATTTATATCGTTATTTTAATTCAACCGACAACACACCCGTCATGCTCAGTGCCGTATTTTTCATTGATAAAAAAAAACCACCGAGAGTACACATCAGGGATAGATGTGTGCGAACAAACCTATAGTGTTTCAATACGAACGTGAAAAGGAAGCAGTTGGTACACGACAGTCGTTAATGTTGCGACCATATTAGTAAAATACGGTCATTTAGACAAACTCGATTTGAAAAAGAAAAGAAGTGTAATTGAGTTGAATTTTAAATTCCATAATGTTACGAATATTCGGCAACTTCCCTTTAGTCCTTTTCAGAAATTCTAGTTGGAATAAATAATTAAATTACGTTGGCTCGTTATTAAACATTCATTTACTATTTTTTTTAAATGGTATAATTGCTCTCTTTGAAAATTTAGACTTAATATTTGTTAAAGTAAGTTTATATTCTGATTATATTCGTTCTACGGTTTTACCCTTGGAATGCGGTACTCGACTGATATTTATAAGTACTGGATAGGGTGAGGAAAATATACGGGTTACCCCTTGAAACTAAATCTAATCATGAAATATTATTCTCAGATATCTATGTACCATATATGAGATTGTCATGATTTAATTATTGACAAATATAAATTGAAAGATTTACAGAAAATGTGAATTACTAAAAGTGTACAATTCGTGTAAAAAATTGGAAATTGGCTAGGAAATTGGCTACATTGATAAATCCATTAAGTAAATTTTGTTCAGAAGTCTTGAGTACTGACAAGTTCAAATTAACATGTAAACATAGGAAGTTTTTGAAGCGTGGGTGAAACCACGTACAATGTTCAGTAAAACTGTTAACTCGATAAAATCGTTTCGAAATAAACGTGTTTTCGAATGGAAGTATACATATTCCGCGCCATTTGCTGATTTGTTTAATCTCAATAATACGCTGCGCATTTTTTGGATCATTGAAAATGCGCGAAATTTTAAAGTGTGTAAGGCAGGTAGAGGTTATGAAGCAGGACCAATAATTTATTTAATTGGTTCATTTCATCCAAGTAAGATAATAAAGCTTGAATTAGTTACTTAACACGATAACTGCGGCGTGACCCACCGGTGGGTCACGCTGTATTTAAAAAGTCAATATATGTGAATCGTTGCTTGTAGATAATAGGTTCAAAGATTTTGAACCTTCAAAAATTCTTTTGTACCTTAGAAGAGAAATGATTTAGTTGAGATATAAATGAAAGGTCAGAATAAAAAGTTGTTTTATGAGTGCCGCACTGGTATTTTATTAAAACTGGTATTTTAATTTTACTGAGATATCAAACATTTCACCAAATGTTTGAAATTAACTTCATTTGTTTTCTCTTGTAAAAATATAGGTAGTCTTTTAAATTGAATAAAAAATGAGAAAAGTTTTCCATAAAATTACATGCGATACTAAAAACGCACAGCGGCTTCTCGAGATTGTGCAAAATCGGCATTTTGTTGGTTATTTGACTTATTTCTAACCTCTCTTTTTGTATTTATTTAATTGTAGGTACAATTTATTTCTACAAGTTAACCTATTTTCAAAATCCTGTCGTATCAAACTTAAAAGTTGCGCGCACCAATTGTATTTCTGACCAAATTCAAAATTTATCTGCAGCTAATTCCGAGCAAATGGAGTAACATAAATGATTAATTGAACAAAACGTAAATTATTCCTAAGATTGTTTCAGGAGTGGTACGTGAGTGAGCACAGAGATGTTGATACACTTTTAGCACGCTGACTTTTTTACACTTTAAAAAATAAGTGTATTTTTTAAATTATTTTCATGATGATTTAGTGTACTTTAACAAGTTTCTCACTTATTGCTGCAGTTAGTTTCTTAGAAATGTAGGATAATATGTAATAATTTCAAATTTGGGATAAAACGTCAAATCCGTATTTGTTTCTAGAAACATATTCATAGAAACCTCAAACCATGATTAATTTACTGAAGATGGATAAATAAAAAGTACTTAAAAGAAACTCTACATTAACGTTTGTCTGTTTTCATTGAATTTTACGTTCAAATGATATCTTTGTAGAACAGAAGAAGTTAATAAAGTTGCTTTCAATTTTTGGCGAAAACTTCAGTGAAGCTTTCACCAGTCTAGAGCAAAAGACAACTGATCAAACAAGGTTTTATTTCTATACATGCAACATTGTAACAATGATCAAAGATACTGTTTAACATGGATTTAAGTCGATTTAGTGCACGTTAAGGACGTATATGGTCTTTCAATTGCTAAAGAAAAATAATGATTCTCATTATCCCAATCGGCACTAAAAAAACAATCCTTACTTTTACAGCTGTCTGCTATTTTTAAAAAGCATTCATTTAATAAATCTTCAATCAATTTCTTTTTTAAATCCTCCATTATTTCCATAGTTTGTAAATAATGTAGATTACATCAAATATAGTTTTCTCTAGGGAGACTTGGTATATCTTCACCAAGACATGTGCGAGGCAGAAAAAAAAATGGTTACCCCTAAATTTAAATTAAATCAATTATCTACACTAATTGATTACATTTGATTGACAAATTTAAATAAATTATGATAATTAGAAACAAGTAATACAAATATATATTTTTAACTTATAACAAAGTAAATTTAAGTCAAAATTCATACTTTGTATAAATATATCAGGTTAATTTAACCAACCAGCGAACGAGCAAGTGTAGCCAAATTAACATTGTAACATAGGAACTTTATGGAACGTGGGTAAAACCACGTATAAACTCTAACCAAAACCTGGAATGAAAGAATCTCAATAAATGTATTATTGAATTATTCGGATAAAATCTATTGTCTATCAATGATTTTCATTTAAATATAAACATTATTAGCAATTTATTTACCAATTATATAAATAATCTATCCAGTAATTGGAATCAATGTAAACAAAATCGGTTGAACAAGGTTTTTATCCGTGAGTATTTGATCTGTTCTATTTCATTATAAATATTTATCCACTAGAAGTCTCCATATGATTTGAATTCTATGGTAAGAATCGACTAACTTATTGGGGTTTACTTTTGAATGCTATTTTCGTGGACCGGTCCCGGAGGTAGTGCAATACCGGGTCGATCCGCGGCAAAGCTGAAGCAAGCTTCTAACACTTCGCCATGATCCAAAAATCAGATTAATATCGTTGGAGCCGCGTGGGCTCCGTATCAGATATTAAGCTGATAAGAACAGATACTACACTTTGATCTTAGCCAAAAGGCCGAGAAGCGATGGTTTAGCAGAGAATTTTGGAAACAGACTCTCAGAGACTGAAAGCTTTTTATAAAGTACAGTACACCTAGGTAGGTGTAAATAAAATTTTAGTTCATTTTGCATATTTAACTTATATAATGGAATCCTATTATCAAAATGATTGAATTTTTATTCGCAGAGCGTCTATCATGAAACTTTTCAATGAAACACGCAATAGAAGACCAGGAAAATTAATAAAAAGGAAATTGATTAAGAAACTAAAACAAATCGTGGGGTAACTAAAGAATTTAGAGTCAATGTCAAAATTCAACAATTGAGATCTGTAAAACTAAGGGTGAATCTATATGATATACTATTACTGAATGATATTAACAAAATAAATATAAAAAATTAAGTTTAGAAAAGTATATCTTAAATTGATTTTAAGAAAATGTAAAAGTAATCATGAAATAATTGAAATTTAGAATGTTATTTAATATATACCTATCATTCATGACCTACAGTTATATCGTAAACTGTATATAATTCAGTAAATAATGTAGGATAATTCATATTTGGTATAAATTTAAAGCATGGTTGGAATTGCACACCTTTATTTGAAATATTTAATTATTTCAATCCATCAATTTCATCACAAACAACAAAACTACATAGTTACCGCTGCAATGATCAGCTATTATCAATCGTGTTTGTTAGTTGATTCTTTATCTGTTTTAAATATATTTAATGAATAGAACTAACCTTAAAAGATTAAAATAATAACGAAAAAATACCTTGTTCAATCGAACTTGTATGGCACTGATTTTAATTGTTGGCTCTAGGATAGTCATTACAGAGTATATAAATAACGTTTTATTTTAGTAGATATTGCAATATTTTTTATCCATATAATAAAATAGATTTACATGAATTGAGGTTGGTTTTTTCCAAGTCTTGATCAGAGTGTAGGGGAGGATGGTCATCAATGGGACAAAAAACACAGAAAGATTGATATTTCATTTACTATGGGTAAAGTATGAAAAATAAAAAATCCATGTGTAATATAGATATTCCTTTATAAAATGAAACTAACTCTAACGCTATCACATATTCTGTTGACTAGAAAAAAATTAAATAAAAAACAAAACAAAAATTGTCCCATTGTATAACAGCACTGGTGAACAATGGGACATACCCTGGTGAACGATAAGACAGTTTATGAAACTTGTATATTGTTGAGGTTATGGCCAAAATTTCAAGTTCGAATTATCTCTTCATGTTGTCCCACACTTAGTTGGTTCATATAATATCAGTTTAATGTCCTCTAGCCTCACCAATGCCATGTCAGGAACATTTGGAAAATTAAGCTCATTGCACTCGAATCTTCGCCTAACATCAATATTTCGTATTTATCTTTTTCATGCTTTTGGCCAACAAAATACGTTTTAGAAATCGAATCAAATTCTACAAGTTTATAAACCTTCATTTCCAACGTTTTCGGTAGAGATTTAAGTTCTTCAGACGAATGGATCAGTTAAATTAAGAGTTCTATATCAGACCAAGAACAATAGTTCACAGGCCATCTACGGCGGATACTTTATGAAGTGATTTCGAAGGCCTTATCCTTAGTGGCACCAGCAAAAATTTCTTCTTTCTCTGGTGTATCCGTTGCAATCATGCTGCATCTTTTTCTTTCATTAGTGAAATTTGTTTTCTATGCAGTGTTTGTGATGACCTCAGATTGCTAAAGCCCTTGAACATGATCGAAAGTCCCGCTTCAGCTGGAAGCTCTGTTTCTACAAGAAGCCCTGAAGCTACAGTTCACGTTATTGTATCAAAAATAGATATTTATTGATTCATATGGAGTAACTAGACAGTTTGGTTGACAATAGGGCACTGTCCCATTGTTAACCAAATTTTCTGTCCCAGTGATCACCATGACGCCATTTTGAAAACATATGGGTATAGCAGCTCAACTACAAAAGTATAAAGGCAATCCTTTCATATGATCATATTTTACATATTACTTAGTATTATGTAAAAATGCCGTAAGCATTATATGTTAAATTAATAGATTTATAACGATTGAAACAAAGTACGAAAAATTTAGTTTTCCCACCTCTAAAACACGTTTTCGCTTGGGCATTACATTCAGCGGTTGAGCTGACTGCACCCCAACCGCTGAATGCAATGCGAGTGGATGCACTGAAGTTTGCCTAATTTACCACTAAGATTTTGTTACAAATTACCCTCAAATAAAAAAGTTATTCGGCATGTCCCATTGTTCCCAGTGTCCCATTGATGACTATCCTCCCCTACACTTGGTTTCATCCACGCCACATAAAGTTTTTATTTTACTAGATTATTATTATCAGATGTTCATAGTCGTTCGATGATAGCTTTAATTTACCTGATATAAAGTATGCCAGGTATTGCACCGGTACACAAAATATAAAGATTTCGGATTTCTTTACTTATAAGGTCCGAAACTGTTTGATTTACTTTTACGGTCCGAAACTGTTTGATTTACTTTTACGGTCCGAAACTGTTTGATTTACTCTTACGGTCCGAAACTGTTTGATTTACTCTTACGGTCCGAAACTGTTTGATTTACTCTTACGGTCCGAAACTGTTTGATTTACTCTTACGGTCCGAAACTGTTTGATTTACTTTTACGGTCCGAAACTGTTTGATTTACTTTTACGGTCCGAAACTGTTTGATTTACTCTTACGGTCCGAAACTGTTTGATTTACTCTTACGGTCCGAAACTGTTTGATTTACTCTTACGGTCCGAAACTGTTTGATTTACTCTTACGGTCCGAAACTGTTTGATTTACTCTTACGGTCCGAAACTGTTTGATTTACTCTTACGGTCCGAAACTGTTTGATTTACTCTTACGGTCCGAAACTTTTTGATTTACTTATACGGTTCAAAACTGTTTGATTTACTTCTACGGTTCGGAACTGTTTTATTTAGTCTTACGGTCCGAAACTGTTTGATTTACTTCTACGGTTCGGAACTGTTTGATTTACTCTTACGGTCCGAAACTGTTTGATTTACTTCTACGGTTCGAAACTGTTTGATTTACTTCTACGGTTCGAAACTGTTTGATTTACTTCTACGGTTCGAAACTGTTTGATTTACTTCTACGGTTCGAAACTGTTTGATTTACTTCTACGGTTCGGAACTGTTTGATTTAGTCTTACGGTCCGAAACTGTTTGATTTACTTCTACGGTTCGAAACTGTTTGATTTACTCTTACGGTCCGAAACTGTTTGATTTACTTCTACGGTTCGAAACTGTTTGATTTACTTCTACGGTTCGGAACTGTTTGATTTACTTCTACGGTTCGAAACTGTTTGATTTACTTCTACGGTTCGAAACTGTTTGATTTACTTCTACGGTTCGGAACTGTTTGATTTACTTCTACGGTTCGAAACTGTTTGATTTACTCTTACGGTCCGAAACTGTTTGATTTACTTCTACGGTTCGAAACTGTTTGATTTACTTCTACGGTTCGGAACTGTTTGATTTACTTCTACGGTTCGAAACTGTTTGATTTACTCTTACGGTCCGAAACTGTTTGATTTACTTCTACGGTTCGAACTTTTTTCTGTGACGGTAAAAGTAAAGATATCCAAGATTTTTTATAGTGGACGTGCAAATTCATGAAAATAGTTGTTTCGAAACAACTATACTTTTGAACATGTTTGTTTAGATTGCTTTAATATTGATATCCTCATATATGTACGAACTATTATATCAATTTGGAAAATTTAAACACTGCTGAAATGATTTTGTATTTAAATAAGAAGTACATCACTTCATTTATTATGTTTTATAACTAAATAGAAAATTAATTACTAAAATTAAAGAATATTTTTTATTCCTACTTGTAATATTTTATCATCTACTTCTAATTTACTGTCAATTTAATTGATGTTATAGAAAATATTCATGACTAGGTCTCTAACTTCTAACATGAATTGTTTAAAATTATCCATAGCCTCTTTTTATTGACATGATTAAGCAACAAGTTTAAACAAACACGTGTCCAACCACAATCATCAGTGAGATGTGACGAGCTTACAATAATATCTAGAATTTTCCTGGTTAAAACTTCAAGCATTCAACGGTCCAATCATTCACAAAATTTCGCCAATCCTGAAACGGGTGCACATACCCAGATAATAGGCAGAACATGGAGAATGCTCAAGAAGCAAAACAAAAAACAATGCGTCACACATAGAGATAAATAATTGACAGTTATCTATGTGAGTTTTTGTGGCGTAGGAAACGCAAAGACGACGATTTATTGTATTGCTGAGTTCAAAAAGACTCAGGGAAATGTCACTTGAGTACGTGTTTTTGACTCAGAAGAAGTTATTGTTAAACCAATTTCATATGTATCCATGCTACGCGACGCTTTTGGAGCGTTAAGAACGCTCCTACGCTTTGTCTAAAATTTGTTATTGCTTGTTTCCATTTACATGATTAAGTAGTCCTGTGAACTTAGAAAGTTAGACAACTGACTTTATTTTCACTCTTAACTTATAACCTACGATATAATTTTAAATTGGTTCAGGTAGCCCAGCATGCACTACTTTTTCAGCGTGGTTTCATCCACGCTCCTAAATTTATTTTTATGGTAGTTAAATTGAGTTAGGTAGGTATTAAGTAACGCTTGAACTCTGGTCTATTTACTCTAATTGTAATGAACAATTCTAGAAATATTTTTAATGATATAAATAAAATGATCATAAAGTATGTTATAAAAATCATCCAAATGTAGATAAAAGGTCATTTACGGTATATTATTAGTTTCCATATAACTTATTTTTCACAAGATTGAATTAAAGGAGAAATTATTTTTCCCAGGGATAACTATAGTATTTATGTCACCCGTGCTGTCAATTCATGGAGCGTTATATCTCCTCATTCTGTTTCATTCAATATTCGGAAACTATTAAAACCTAAATGGAAGTTGAATTCAATTACAGTAAATTAGGTAAAGTATATTTAACTCTTCTAATATCAATTTGGAAGATAATAATACAAAATAATAATAGAACCTAGGTTTTTAAGATATTTATTTATCTTCGCACATTTAAGCCATTTTAGTATTTTAATCTTTCATTTATATCACAAATTTTTCTTACCTAAGTTAGTAATTGTTAATTATAAATGCTACTATTTATAATCGTATATTTGAATTTAAATTATTTTATTGTAAGTAATTATTATTTTTGAAAAAAATACATAAGTTACCCATAAACTTTAATTTGAATGTCCAAATACGTAACATGAAAAGTCAAGGAATTATTTCATATAAAACATAAATATTTTATGTTGTAGTATTATTTTCAATATGGAAAATACAAAATTTAGTTCAAATTCATAAGAAAATATGAATTATTCAGTTATTCATTTCATTAATAAGTTATGAGTAACAAACGGCAGTCAGTACGAACTGAATTTTATATAAGACAAATTATGTAAATATAGGAAGTTTTTAGAACGTGCGTAAAAACACGTCGCGAAATCAATAAAAATAGTCTGTTTTTATTTCAATTTTAATCGAATGAGGTTAATCTTTTATGGAGTTGAAACGAAAAATGTTAATTACATTCAGTAGATTGTTGCGTAGGTTCGCTCAGATAAAATAATTATTTAACTGCTTAGTGTTTTGATATTTATTCTCATTTAGATGTTACATTTAATATAATCTTCATTTGTAGTTATTAAAATGAAAGCATTTAATCCATATATTACTGTCTTCTCAAAATCTTGTTCCGTTTTATTTGAACTATTTTTATGGATAAGATACTTTCAGATTAGTTCATAACTAGGGTTGTGACAATATGCTTTTAAGATCATAGATCTTAAGAATATCACAGACGAAATGAAATGGTATCGAATACAATATACCGCTGGTTCAGAACCATTCAATACTCTTTAATTCTCTCCGTCTATAATATTTTCAAGATTTATGATTTTAAAAGCACATTGTCACAACCCTATTCATGACTTACTTCAGCACCCACTTTTCGACTACTGTGTCTTGTACAATATGAAATAGCCAATAATACAGTACTAAAATTGAACTATTTTTTTTCAGGTTTAACGACTAGCGAGAAACTTACTAATGTGAGAGCGGATCTCGTAACTAGCGGTGTGGACGCGCTGTTCCTCACAACGCTAGATGAAATAGCGTGGCTCTACAACATTCGTGGCTGGGACGTTCCTTACAATCCAGGTAAAAATTTACTTAGAACAGGGGAAACTGGCTGTTTCTTTTCTTCATTTTAATTATTCAAATAAGTTGAAAATAGTTAATTTTAATTATTACTTTTTTAAAGGGACCATATTCTTCTTAGTGATGTCAATTTTTACTAAACATTAAATAATTATCCCACGTTTCTTTTTATTTAATGATAAGTTTTAGTATTAAATCACTTGAACTAAAGATATATGAAGTTAAGGAAGTAAATAATAAACTACCATTCTATTTGTATCTCATACACTAGTATGTATCTCATACACTAGTGTTTATTTACATCACAGTAACAATTCATTTAAATGCTGTTCCTTTTCTCCAGTTCTTCGTAGTTATGCCTTCATCAACTCAACTGACGCCACACTCTACACAGACCTGACTAAAGTAACTGATGAGGTGCAGACACACTTAGACCAACACAATGTCGTGTAAGTGAGGTCTAGAACGAGAGAGTCATAGGGAAAGTTCTGAATTACCGAACGGTTCCACATCTTCGATCACATAAAAGTATATAATTATAATTCAATTTACATTTTAAATTAAACGATATCTATTATATAGTTTAATTTAAAATGTAAATTGAATTATAATTATATACTTTTATGTGATCGAAGATGTGGAACCGTTCGATAATTCAGAACTTTCCCAACAGGCAGAGGCAATAAGACAAATTTTAATACCATTTTTATTATTTCAGAGTCAAGGATTACGAGTCTGCAATAACTGATCTGGAGGTGTACGCCGCCACTAACAAGATTATGCTGCCTGATGATTCTTTGACTCCAGGATGTAGCTACCAAGTGTACCTGACTGTGAGATGAAAAAGGAGAACTTACATTGAGAATCAAACATGTAGACTTTATTTAAATTAGGATATTTTTATTACTGTGATTTTATTTAAGTTGTATAGCTGCATTTATAACAGTATACATCCAGTTTCTTTATAATTGGTACATATATAATGTTTTGAGGGTACTAACTTACAAAAAGATTTCCGATAAGCAGAGTGGATATTTTCATTGCACCATGTCTACTTGATGAACTGAATAACTTTCAGTAACTTGCCATCGGCTGTATACCATAACTATTCAGAATACATCATGCTTGAAATAAAGTGTTGTGAATCAAGTATTATTAGCTTCCCGAGAATGGTATATCTGTATACTTTTATAACACTCTTCCAAGCATGATATACTGTGAATAGTTAGTCAACATAATCATACTTACGACGCAGCAAACAAAATGAATAAGTCGAGCAGATCTAGGTTCATAAGCGGAGGTTCCAGGTCAAAAATTGCAGACATCAGCTGGAACAATAAAAAATTTATCAGGTCATTTATGCTACTTTAGGTACTAATTTATGTACATATTTCCCCTTAGAGATAAAACTTTATCGTTCAGTAAACTTTAAATACTCAATTTTAGATAATAAATATGATCACTAAGACTACTTTCACACAGGCGTTTTTCTCATGCCGGGGCAAAAATAACGCTAAGATTGGGCATTTTTCATGATGCATTTTGTTGAAGAAAAACCGACCTGTGCAAAATATCCCTAAATAATTAATTACTATGTGCATTATAAACATATCACTACTAAGTGCATTATTTCTACTCACATGCGCAATATCATCTCTCAGGTTCCACAAGCCAACAGAGTCATGGCCATTCCTCCCCCCCTCTTGATGAAGGCGGAGAAAAACCCAACGGAACTGACGCAGATGAAACAGACGCACGTCAGGGATGCAGTGGCTCTTTGCGACTTTCTGGCCTTCATGGAAAAAGAGGTGATGGTTTGGTAATAATTCGTTTATTATGATTAGGAAGAGCAAAATTGAACATATGGCAACTTTTTACCTCTCTTCCTGAGTTGCCACACAGCGCTATATTCTTTTCTTCAGTTAATATATTCCTTTTCCTCAGATCGCTCAAGGAAATGCTTGGAGTGAACTGACTGCACAGGAAGAGTTAGATGCCAAACGAGCAGAACAAGTAGACTTCCAGGACCTTTCTTTCGAGGACATCAGCGCCTTTGGTCCCCACGGCTCCGTCATTCACTACAGCACTTCTGCGCTAACTGATGTGCCTCTTCATAACGACTCTCTCTACCTTTTGGATACAGGGGGACAATATTTGGGTGAGAATTAAACATATTAAAGATATTTAAAATACTTTTCAATATAATAATGAATTAATGTAAATGTTAGAAAGACAATTTTTTGAAATAAATTGTAGCAAGATAAAAATCCCTTAAATGTATAACTCGCAAGAATGACAATTTGAAAGATATTTTTAAAATCAAACCTTTTAAATTAAATACATAATGAATTATATGTAAGTGCCAAATGAAAATACTTTTGGAAGAAACTGTAGCTAACTAGAAAAAATGTTTTCAAGTATTTACAACTCGCAGTTTATTATATATTTTTCCATCACAGGTGGTACTACTGATGTCACACGTACAGTTCACTTCGGCACTCCCACCTCAGATATGATAGACATGTACACCCGGGTCTTGATGGGATCTATAGATTTTGGCAGCCTCATCTTCCCAGCCGGGACCACCTCCACTGAAGTTGACATCCTAGCACGCAGACCCATCTACGAGAAGGGGCTGGACTACAGACACGGAACCAGCCACGGTATTGGAATGTACCTCAACGTGCACGAGCCCAAGCCCAGCGCCTACAAACCCGGGTACGTGATGTCGGATGAACCCGGATACTACCAGGACAACGAATGGGGCATCCGAATTGAGAACCAGATGTACGTTGTGGAAACTGACCTCGAGTTTGACTACCCGTATTACACTTTTGAGTTCATGACGCTGGTTCCTTTCGAGCCGAAGCTCATCAACGTAGAAATGCTGACGGACAGTCAGATTGACTGGCTGAACACTTACTACCAGAGAATTAGGGACGTGATTGGGCCAGAGATGTTAGTTCAGGGTAAGACGGATGCCTATGATTGGATGTTCAGCAAAACTTGGCCAGTTTAAGATAGAATTATTGGAAAAATTTCTGAAATAGTGTATACACAATAATTTAATTAAACCTTATGAAATGTATGTCAATTATATTACCCAGAAAAATTACCAGGTTTGAGGATTATTGGAGAAATTTAAGAAATAGTGCATACGCAATTAATAATTTCATTAAACCTTTTAAGAATTTGAATTATTTGACCCATAATTTTTTTTATCTGTTTGAATTTAAAAAGGAGTTTAAATAATTGCTTTTTCTCAAAAAATTAAAAAATCGAATAGAAAAGTAGGAGGAGCTTAACAAAAAGAGTGGTGGAAAGACTTCAAAGACTCTGCGTGTGTATGGCCCTTTAGTAATATTTAAAAGCTAGCTACCTTGTAAAAAAGTTCTGGAAAGTCTATTTCAGATTCAAATTAGCTACAACAGTTCTAAATGGTTATTGTGAACAAACTGTTGTAGCTACTTAATATTAATGAAGCAATAGTGTTATTAATTAATTAAAAATAGTGTTATTAATTTCGAGTTGAAAATGATGGTTAACGGGGACAGTGAAAGTACACTATCTGGAGTTACTATTTTGTTATAGTGGCACAGTTTGGGGCAAATTACAACAGTTTGGGGACCAGGGAGCCTAAGCCCTTCTCTCTCAATAATGAAAAAGCCCCTGGGTTAAAAATAAAACATTACCAAACAATTTAGGTTGAATGAAAATCTACAACATAAGTAGAAAAATATTTCTTTTATTAAAAATAGGAAGAAATACAATGTCTACAGCAGACAAAATCTAAACCAAGCAAGTTAATCAAAATGACCCAAATCCAATTTGAAATATAGGTCAAAATGACTTGACTATTCATATTTTATAGATGTGAAATATATTGCAACAATATTCCTTTATTTAATAAGTTAGGAACAATCACTAAAACTAGAAAAGTCTTTCAAATTTAAAAAGAAAACTATTGCATGAAAATAATTAGAAAGAATCAAACAGTTTATTCTTATCGTGAAATTAAAATATTATAAACTCATACTAGCTACACGAATAATATAATTACTCATTATTAATAATAATTATTATGATATGATAACCAATCATAAGAAATGATAGTTAAATCTACCAATTAAGATTTTTTTTAAATAAACTCATTATAAAGGAACTAATATAAAGAAACACGTAAAGTAAACACAATAGAGAAGTGAAAATGAGTAGAAATAGAACAGAAAAAAATATCAGAGAACCTACTATCCAAAGAATTGGTAAGTCTACTCTGCAATGCCCAGAATACCAGAAAAACTTACTGGTCAAATATTGTCCAGTTTACTGACCAATGCCCAGAATATCAGTAAAGTCTATTATCTCTTCATTGTTCATCAGTTTAGCATGTCTCTCTATGAGTCTAGACCTCAGAGTGTTCAGTGTGGTAAGTCTTGACAACCAACTGCCTGGGTAAGGAACGGGGGACTTGATGTTCCTTTGAACGATGCATGCAATCTGGAAAAAAAAATCAAGTTAGGCACCAACAAGATTTGATTTTTTTTTCACTCACTAACCCCTAAGAAAATATAACCAATTATTTAGTCCAGGACTCCAGAGTCTAGATAAAATAGAGCTACACGTAAAACCCACCTCGGCGTGCAAAGCAAGTTGCCGCACGTACACACTCAAGTGCGTATCCGTAACCAGACGAAGAACTGGAGATGACCTCAGAATCTTCTTAGCCTCTGGTTTCATCATAATATTGACAGTATTAGTTTTGTGGCAGGTGGGGCGTATCTCGACTATGACCCAGTGGAAGGCGGTGCGCATTGCCGAGATGTTGTACGGCTCACTGCTCTCGTTGTACACGATGCACACAAAGTCGTTGCCGATGTGGCCTCTCTTGGAGTTGAACTGTGGGTCGTTAGGCTGGTTGGGCATGCATGTAGCCACATGGTAGGCAACTTGCATCACCTCGTCTGTCCACACGTAGCACTCTTCACCGTCTGTGGCCTTATCACCAAGACCCGGCAAATAAAGGCCTTTACTTGCCTTCTTCAGGTTAACTCGAGAACCTTCAAATGAAACAATTGAAATAATTAGACTAGGTTACAATTTTTGAATAGAGAGTAAAATCCAGAGTTTTGAATATTTTTTTGGAGTGGAACAATTTAGCCAGACTAATATTGTAGATATTTATCACGGATTAAATAATTAAATGAGGGGTGTAATTCTGATATTCAGTTATTTCAGACATTTGAAACAGCTTTCAGTTTAAACTTTAAAAATGACTTACCCAAACCGGAGAGGAATTGGTTGTACCTCGGAGAGCCGACTCTGTTGCCCAGAAACTGTCCACTGTCTGTCTGCCCCTCCATAACGTACACCACTCCAATCTTGTGAACCTCCAATGGAGGGGTTTGGTCGAGAACATCGAGTGAGCGTTTGAACTGTGGGTCATCGACTGGTACTAACAGAGGTCTGTCGAAAGCTTTGTCAACACTGCCACTGTACATCATTTGGAGCAGGGAGTTACTGAAGGTAAAACAGTTAAATTAAGCAAATATTAAATTAAATTTAAAATTCGTCAAGTAGCTATTTAGCTACTGCTAATATGTTTTTTAAATAATTTTTCCCCTAGATAGTCAGATAGTCCGTAAGATTTAGTGATTGCACCTACATTATACCATTCTAGAAATTGATATTTTTTAGCCAAAGCTGTAGAAATAATGAACAATTCTCAAGTTTTTTTTTCTTTATGATGGTATATGATGCTACACCTACAAAAATCTATAATTTTGTTATAGAAATTAACGAGTGACACGGGTTTTTTACAACAGAGCGTTTTTAATAATATTTACGTAATGTAAACAACCATCTTCTCCTAACAAACTAACACAATTCTTTTTAAATTTAGCTATTGAAATTAAAGGTCCTCTCCAGGCTCCGGAAAAAAAGGAGTTTATAACATATTATAGAACTAAGGTCTACTATCATTATTCTGCAAACCGCATACAATTCGGTTGAGTAGCTATATATTTTATAATTTGTTTTTAAAGTTTTTTAGTACTCTGTGAGTAACAATTGAGCGAATCACTAATCTGATGCTCAAGAAGAAGATTGTACACTCTTTGTTTTGATTACAAATATGAATTTTATAAACAAACCATGCGTTTTCGGCCTTTATTTAACTTATTTGAGATATTAATTGTTTCCTAAAGTATATAAACGTTTCAATTATAAGTTCATTCAATTTTATACCTTTAAACGAATATTAAATGGATTTATTAAACCTAATATCTAGTTGACAATCAAAACAAATGGTGTACATTCTTTTTCTTGAGGCTGAAAATTTCTTAAATTAGTAAATCGGAAGTAAAATAGGTTTTGTAGAGTTTTGATTATAAAAATGTTTAAAAGCATATAAAATTTAAAATACGCTATCAAATTCGATGCGGTTTGCAGCAAAATGATAAGGAACATTAGCCTCGTTGAATTAGGCAATACAAATATTTGCTTGGAGGGGACCTTTAATGAGTGACAAGGTTTTTTCACGAAAAGAGGGTATTTTAACAAGATTTATGAAACAAACAAACATCCTCCACGAACCTTGGTGTAACTCCGCCTCTGAAGTCGTGCGTCTTCTTCTCGTAAGGCCTAGTCGTTGTGCCGGGCTCGGGTCTGGAGTACTTCTTCTTGAAGATGTTGTCCAAGTTCCTCTGCGACTGCATGAAGGCAAACATGTGAGACTCGATGGGGAGGCGTGGAGGGGGAGACTTGTCCTTCGGGGGGCTGAGCAGGGAGGGGCTTGTAGAGGAGTTCATCACAGAGATGGTGTGGAGTCGACCTGAGAGAGGAGGAGTAGATAAAGTAAAGATAAGAGAGAGGAGGAGAAGGTGAGAAAGAGGTGAGTTAGTATAAATGCTGGTCATTGTAGGAAATATGAAAAATATTAATGACATAGCTAATTTATTTAGCTATGTTTGTGTGTGTTAAATTTGGTCACAGTTACTATTTTCAGAGTAGTTTCTGTGAGTAGAGCGGAATGCTGCGACTTTTGTGTTGTCAGTAAATTTAAACTAGAACCAAAGTCGGTAGCTACCTACTTTAACTATAGCTAATTGAAGGGTAATTAAAAGGTCTATCGAACAATTCTAAAAAAAAGATTAACTATGACACTTTACTCACCATCTATCACGCTATCTCAAGCTGGAAGAATGAGCTATAGACCCCTGACTCACACATGTATGACCCTAGAATTTACGTAATGGAAACTCACCTCTAATAGTTGGTGTGATGTCATCTTGTTGGTTGGTTGCGTCTTTTGCGGCAGAGGAAACGTCACCTGCTTTGCCACCCGATGAGACGTTAGGTTGACTGCCACTGCTAACGGACTGAAAAAGAAGAAACAGAACGAAAAGCTAGAACAAACAGCGTGAAAGAAAGGAAAGTAACCCAGAAAATATTCAACTTTATTTAGAGTTTCCGATATAATAAATTATTGCTCAAACGAAAATATTTTGTGAATTCATAATTACAGGAAAACAATTAAAGTAGAGGTGTTTTACAATTTTTTTTTTACTAAAACGTTAGAATGGATATTATTATTTATTAGATAACTTATTTTAGTTGTTATCCATAATACCTGCAGGTATCATGGATACCAACTAAAATAAATAATAATTATATCGTTTTTTCTTATATTCTCGTGTAAAAAGTAGGAGGAGCTTAGCAAAAAGTCTGGTGGAAAGACTTAAAAAACCCTACGTGTGTACGGCCCTTAAGTCTACTATTGAAGGAAACTATTGTCTATACTCACAGGTGTTTTTGTGGAGGCATGTCTAGTCCTCTTGGTTACATTCTCCTCCACACTAGAAGTAGTACTAGGGATACCAAACAGCTTGAACCTGTTACCTGAAAATGGGTGAACAATAATCAGAAGTTAGCAAATGAAGACACAGATTTTACCTTAAATAATAACATAAATAGCTTTTACTATTATATTTATATATATTAAGTGAATAGCTTCTATCTAGTTATAATTATGTACATTTTAATATATTAGCTATAGCTAATTGATATATCTGCATTTAAATAAAGTTCGATTATTTTGAAGATAATTTCATTGACCATTAATGGACAGAATTATGTTATTGGAAAAGGTGGTACAAGAATATTCCATGGTTACCGAGTAATTTGAACATATAAAGTAGATACACAAGTTGAAAGAGTAACCAAGTAAGATTTTCAGAAAATTTTGTTGTGTTCAATGAATATCAAAATTATCTGATTCAATACTTGCTAAAAAAAATTGGCATGAATATCTATATGTCAACTTTAATCTAGCTAATTTAATTTGCTTTTTAACACATGAAAATTCTACATAGCTAATTTCAATGAAAAAATTCCATATAGCTAATTTCATTTTTAATATAGCTATAATTTAGTTTCACCGACCAAAGCGCGAGAGCATTTTCGAGGGACTTTGCGGTGCAGCTTTGCTCTCTCCCTTCAGACTGGCTACTGAAGAAGGCGGTGGAGACATGAAGACATTCTCATCACCACTTAAGACCTCAGCAGACTGGGGCAAGTGAGGATTATGTCCTTCTTCATCAGCTATCTCAGGGTTGGAGAGGCTGCGGAGAACTGCACCGGGCCTTAGCGTGTTATCTGAAATGTTGCCATTTAGAATCAATAAAATCCAAAGACTAGTGGTAGATATTCCCTTCAAATTATTTTCAATAAAAATTCACAAAAAAATAGATATTGATGAATGCCTAAAATGATCAAAAAATTTATTTAAATAGCTAACAAAATATAAAAGAAAATAAATAATTTGAACAGGTAGCTAGTTCCTAATTATAATAAGGTAATCAGGTGAATACAAGGTAGCTAATTTTAGAGGTGACAATCAAAACTCACCAGTTTCAGCGCTGTTTGTTTTCCTAGTTTTTGGACGAGCACCTTTACACAGAGTACTTTGGGCTGGTGAGACAGGCCCAATAGATTTATCCGCTTGATCTGTATTTTCAAAAGTTCTAGCTGAAGCATCCTGCACTGCAGGTTCAACAGTTTCAATGCTATCAGCTTTATCGCCAGTTTCAGCACTTTTGGCTGCTTCAGCAGTAAGAGCACTTTTTCCAGTATCGCTAGTTTCAGCAATTTTGGCCTGTTTGTCAGTTTCAGCATTTTTGGCGATGTCGGCATTTTCAGCATTTTTGGCGATGTCGGCATTTTCAGCATTTTTGGCGATGTCGGCATTTTCAGCCTTTTTGGCGATGTCGGCATTTTCAGCACTTACAGCTTTCTGGGTAGTTTTAACATCTTGATTTACATTTCCAGAGATTTTCCCTTCATCAGTTTTCTTGGAGACCTCGGCAACCTTTTCTTTATCAGTGCTTTTGTTATCTTTCTTTTCAGCTTCCCCTTCTTTTTTAGGAGGAGGAGGGTCGACATATCCTAAACCAACGAGGTCCTGAAACAAAATTGTTAAAAAAATATTTCAAGTTCCAAAAAATATATATAGCTAGGTTCAAATTGTTGGTAGCTAAAGAGAAAATATAGAAAAATTCACGATTGCCATAATTTTTCCTGCTGAATTTACGGAAACTAAGATACCATGAAGCAACTGTTGTAATATAACATAGGCTAGATAAGAATTTGATATTGATTAGTTACCTCCATTACAGGTCCATGTTTAGGGACCAAACCAGGACCATAGAGAGCGGAGAGACTATCCAAGGGAATCCTGTTGCCCTCCTCTAAGATCTGCTGCTGATTTTGCTGTCTCAGCATATACACGTTGTTGCCTGGAATGTGCAAGTAGAGAGATAAAGTAAATAATAATATAAAAATAACGTCATGAGACACGTTGACTTATTTTTCGATAGATAACTTTTCTATTTACTTTGCATAAAATAAGAAACCTATCGAGATAAAACGGATAATCCAATATAGCTAGTAGCTAGGTGGTACAACGTCTGCTTACAAACCAAAGGCTATATTGCTGAAATCAAAAAGAAAATTAAATACAAGGGACTCAAAGAAGCAGTAACACAGGGAAGAGGCTCCATGAACAAAGTTGCTCATGGATGTAGTGTAAGGTACGAATTATCTGTCGGTTTCACATCTTTCTTCATACAGGCTTACAAAAAATAGCAATATAATTATAATTACTTAATATTTATCCATTATACCTACCTGCAGGTATCAAGCATAATAAAAATAAATTGATTATTATTATATACTAGTCTACTTTCCCGTTAAAAATGATTAAAATTAAATATTCTGCTATAGTATCATTAATTTTATATATAAAAGCATTAAAAAATTGAATAAAAACAGGGGAATTTAAATATCAAGTCAATATATTCCCGTGCGTATCATAGTTACATTCTTCATGTTTAATACCCGCCTTGTAAAAGCGGACGCCAAACAAATAAATGAATAAACACACGGTGACACGAGGGAAATTATTAGTATAGATGTAGTTTTTCTTATATGACCAAAGATTTGAAACCGACTGATAATATGCAACTTTTCCTAGAAAGCAAAGAAGATTCGAATACAGGTTTCCCACCTGTAGGTTGTCTGATGTAGACTTCAGTGTAGCCCACACACCAGCAAGTGCACAGGTAGAAGTTTTTGAAATCTTCTGTCACTTTGGGCTCAGGGATTGCAGTCACGTCGATAGAAGTCTTCTTCAGCTCATTCGATGACGCTTTCGCAGACTCTGAACAGATTGCAAAATGAAGAGGTTAAAATATTCACCAATGGAACATTTCTGATAGTTAGCTACCTACTATGTCTAGATTGAAACTATTTTGATTTGCGGATCAAAAAATTGGTAAAATAAGTTGTTTATATTTAAAAATTAAAATTTGGTAATTTCAGTAGGGTTGAAGATGAAAATTTGAAAGTTGAATTTCAGGAATTTTTGAGATTTATTTTAAATTAAAATAACTAAACTCACACAAACTTACAAAGACCAACATAATAGTACACTTCCATACCTTTAGTAGGTGCAGGTGTTGACTCTATTTCACTTTCTGCATCGGCCGACTGTTTGGAAGAAGCCTCTGCAAAAATAATGGAGTTACCATACATGTAGCACCAGAAAAGTTCAATGTAAGGATATAGCTACCAAAAATTGAAAAAAATCATCAAAACAGCAAAGTTGAACTCGTATTTTTTTTGAGAGAGTGTTGCCAAATGTCACCAGATGCAGTTCACTCACCAGCAAGTGCATTGCACTGCTGAACGCACTGTTCGCAAATTCCCTTGGGTGTCATAGGTTTCTGAGAGCACCCAGACGTGGTGAAGGTGACCAGTTTGCGGCCAATGAGCCAAGTCTTCTGCCGACCTCCGCCAATTAGCACCTCTGCAACTTCTGACCTGAAATAAAAGTTTAACATTGAAAGATGTGTAGTTTGTTGCGTCCGCCAGTTTGTTGTATCTTCTTGTTTGCTGCATTGCTCACTTCATGAATTTTAAAGTGGCCTGGCGGAGGGATGAGGGAGGAGCTTATTTCTAATCACAAAATATCTTTCATCAGACAATTGACTTACCTCCTTGCCATAGGAGTACATGAAGAGTATGTGTATCTAGACATGAGGTCCATGAGGGTGATGCGCATGTCTTCATGCAGTTTGATGTACTTTTCCTTGCTTTCGACAGTGTCCATCTGAGAAAAACATTGAGACACTTGAATCAATAATTTGCTGAACTTTTAACCCTATTAAAAAAACTTGAATAAAATTAATGTGCAAAAAAAAAAAAAGTGGAAAAGAGTGGAGATAAAATTGATTTAAAATATTAATAAGAGAAAAGAATAACAAACAAATTCAGCATAAAATAGAACCCCAATGAACCAAACAAATTCACACTCATTTACTATTATCCGCAAGTTATTTCTGCGTAGAGGTGGGTTGGGAAAGGTTTGTGAACCAGATCGGGTGCGGGACAGCCAGGTTCTACGGATACCAGACGCCTTGGACAAAAATGTGGAAGTGACTTAGATTTATTATTATTGATTCAAGGAATGTTGATTGGGACTTAGTTTATAATTGAATAGGTATCATTTAATTGATTTTTTAAAGTTTGTGAAATTGCAGTAGCTACTGAAATTGAATTATAATAGATAGCTAGCTACTAAGTATTGGATTTTTTTAAGTTAGTTTAATTACTTGCTTCATAAATCAAATTTCCTCTAAATAAACCATAAAAGTTATATTTCGAAGGTTTATTGGGCATTTCAAATATTATTAGCTATATGGCTTATTTATGCACAATATATTTATTAACTACTAATCATTATTTTGGAAAGGGAAGTTATTAAAATAAATGAAAAATGATTGGTCAACTGACCATATTAGTTCACAAATTGCTGTATTGTTAAATTACAAAATACCTTTAAAATAAATTAAATGTAGCCAAAGAATTATTAGTAAATGTGGCAACGCGTTGCTCGCAGTAGTTGGTTGTTTATCCTAATACATTTATTAATTTTTTTTTTTTTTTAAAAAGGCCCCCTGCCAGAAGAAGCAAACCTTCTTTAAATAATTAAAAAAAAAATAAGGCAAACACATTAGTTAAAAATCAGGAATGTGATGATTTTCTTATAATTAAACAGTGATGATAAAGATATGAATTATCTTAAAATAACGAAAATATTAAAAAACATAATAATAATACAAGAGACTGGAAGAAGCAGTCAGAAAGGAAAGTGGCTCCATGAATAGAGTCACTTACCACCAGTCAATGGCGCAATGCTCATGGATGTAGAACAGCTACTCTGTGATCGAAGTCACCTACCACCAGTCTTTGACAATGCTAATGAATGCAGAAAAGAAAGCAAGTAGGTATGTAGGTAGGTACAAAAAATAATATAGATTTACCTGTTCAGGAGACAGGCTAGCACTTCTCTTCCTGGGGTTCAGATCCTCAGGACTGATGACATTCTTAAGGTTTTTGGTGATGTAGTTTACGTACTGCCATCGGTACGCAACCTTGCACTTCAGGAACCACATCGTGATGACGTGGAAGGCGAGGATGACTATGTAGGGACTGAACTTCAGTGGATGGGTGTAGGGCACCACCACAGCAAAGATGTAACGGAACTGCTCACTGTCGAACTTTTTGTATATGCCAGGAAGATGGAGCAGAGCTGATGAGAAAAAATGATAAATAGGCAATGCCTTCATTAGGTAGTGAAATTTATATTTTTCCAAGATTTCTATAGGTATTCTATTTTTTCCAAGAATTTTCCTTTGATATTTTATTATAATTTTTTTTTAAATAATTAGCTATCATTAATAATCAAGATTTCATCTTATAATAATTTTAGAAATATCAAGTTTCAAACTAAATTCAAATCATCATGTAAAAAGTTGTCTGAAGAAGGAGAACTCATCTAGGGTAAAGTTCTGAGTTACTGGACGGTTCCACATTTTCAGACAAGAAAAAATGTAGCTAATAACTATCAATCATTATTCAACTTATATTTTACTATGTTTCCATGATACATGAATAAGGAAAAAATGATTTAACATTTAAACTCATTAGTTTGACCGGAATCCATAGTACCTGCAGGTATCATAGATACAAATCAAACTACTAATGAGTTAATTTTCTGTTAAATGCCTATTTTTCATGATTTCGAAAATGTGGAACTGTGCGATAACTATGAACTTACGCCAGCTAGCTACAACTCACTTGACAAGAACTCGAGCACAGGCTGGGCACTGTAGACAGTGGCCGATGTCTTCGTGAGGCTCTGCAGCATGTTGTTAACTCTTCTGAAGATGGGGTACTCCAACTCCAGGCAGCAGAGGGTCAGTGCCGACACACACACATCAGTACACTTGTTGAACACCATGCCACTGATGAAACTCTCCACCATCTGGAGAGAAGGAGGGGGCAAATGTCATTTTACCCATTAAAAATAGACCATAAAATGTCGTGACATGTTTCGTAGCTATTAAGCCAACTTAGAATTAATATAAATATCGTATTTATAAGTAGTTGAAGTAAATTTAAAAATTAGATATTTTTTTCATGTATCCATTCTACCACCGTCATTGCTTAAGATTGTATGTGTACGATATTTATATTAATTCAAAGTTGGGTACACTTTTTTGTGGGTCACCCTGTATATCTATATTCAAAATTTTATTGAGGTTTTAAAAATCTAGTTCAATTTGAAAAGTGTCTGCTACCAATATGGTATCGGTATAGCTAGTATCCTTTCTACACTAACCGGTAGTTCAATCTGAAGGTTGAGCTGTTCGCTGTAGCACGCCAGGCAACTCATTGCCAGGAAGACGTACTTGTCATAGTCCGGTCTGAGAAACTTGGGGGGCGTGTTCTGAAGGCTGCAGAAACCGTCATTGAACCTTGACTCTGATTGCAGCTAGAGAAAGAGAGAAATGGCTGTAATTAACTATTAATGAAACCAGTTGAAGAAAGAGGATTATGAATCTATATTAGCTAGACTGATAGACACTAGAATTTTAGAGATGCTAGGTAGCTATTTGAAAAGAAATGCAAGAATCTAGCTAATCTAGAATGGAAGAATTAAAGATTTTCATTCAATTTACAAAATGTTCATGTACGAATTAAGAAGGTTGAACTATCTACAAGCATTAGCTACAATTAGCAAGATTCTTTTTGGAAATGTAAAATTAGAGAACTATTAAAAATTCATTCTGGATAGCTAAACTTTTCTCAGACTGTAGCTACATACAAACTAAATAGGCAGCTACCATCCAAAATCAAAACAAACCAACTTGATAAAAACAAATATCAGAAAAAGTAGCAACAGACAAAAATATAGAGCGAGAGTCTTACTCTGCCAAGAAGCGCAACAACAATCTTATTGATGTCGTTACTGTTGCGAGAGACTATCAGAGCTTTGTTTTGAAGCATCTTGGGAATGCCTTCATATATCAACTTCAGAATATTCCAGTCTGAAAAAATATAAATATGGAAACTTAGCAGCTAAACTTTAAATCTAAAATAAAAAATTAGTTGATATTGCAAATTTTAAGGTGAACTAAATTAATATTTTCAACAATAACCAAAATCTTGAACCATTATAATAAAAACATACCTCGTTCAATCTCAAGCCCATGCAGAATAGTACTAGCCGTGTCACTCAGAGAGATATAAGTCACATTTCCAGCTTTACACCCTTGACGCCATGGATCATCTGTTGGCGGCATTGTGGCCCATATTTCAGCCATGGAACCTTTCCGGTCATCAACAGGACCGTCGGAATCAGAAGATTTTCTTCCGTCTGAGCTGTTGAAAACACCTGCACCATGTTTGTGGTCAATAACGATGTAGGGTGTGTATATTGGCACTAAACTCTTGTCAATACAGTCTAGAGGAGGCAAACCGTAGTTTATTTTTGCGTCTTCAAGATCAGGCATGCCAATTTCATACCTGTCGTTGGCACGGATGCTGAATATCATTTCAATTATTATGTATCTCGAATCATTTAAGCTAGCAAAAAGAGCTGGTCGCTCATAGTGATTTCTAAGGAAGGTGACAAGAGCTTTCAGTGTAATGAGAGCATCTGCAGAGGGCAGGTCCCAAATACGTCTTTTGAAAATCTTAACTAGCCAGCCGATGGCTTTAACCACATCTTGAGCAGATTCATTGGTGAACTCTGGGTAAATTCTATCAGGATAGTTTACAGTGAATGGTTCAGTGAGAGTTCTCAGCAACATTTCCAATGCTTTCCTAATCGATTCGGCATGATTGTGATTGTAGGCAACATCACCAAGAACATCAATGGCAGCACATCTCACAGAGAGATCTTCCTCTTGTCGATAATTCTCAAGGGTGGGTAAAATGACTCCAGTGACCAATGAAGTTCCGCAAACTTTAGCCAGATTAGTCCGACAAAAGGTCATCCACTCCAAAAGTTTGATCTTGATAGCAGTTCTGCCATCTAAATTGTAATACCTGTCGAATAGTATAGCCAAATTTTCCAGCCAATTATCAGGCTTGGTATCTTCGATATAGAATTTAACCAAGAAGTCGAGTGCTTTTATAGCTGAAGATTCGGTTCTTAGCAGACTGAAGGGACTGATAAAACTGTAATACTTTTCCTTCATCACACAGAATTGATCTCGGTCCTTCAATTCTTCCATTAGGTTCACAGTGTCATTTACAACATTCAGGACAGCATGAACCAAGTTCTTATCCTGACATTTGAGAGTTTCAGTATAAATTAAGTTCAACGCAGTGAAAATATCTTCCCATATCTGGGGAATCAGGTCTGATCCTTTCTTCTGCACAAGGAATTTTAAAGCAAAAGCAACTTCATAAAGTACTACAAGACTAGGATGGTTAGCAGCTTTAACCAACACTGCAACACCCATGTAAAATGGAACATCTAAATGAGGATGGGCCATATCACCCCATAGTCCCATGTACAGAAAATATACACAGCCTTTGAACACCTGAACATCTTTTACCTCATCACTGAGGACAAGTTCAAAGCAGCTGAACATGGCAGTCTTGCCTATGTAGGTGCCTAAAATGTTTCTCATAACCCGCCATGCACGTTCTGAATGTCCAGGAGAGCAGACTATCTTGGACAGGGTAATAACAGTGCTCTGAATCATGCAAGATGGTATGTGGCAATAGGCTATAATAACTTCTATCACACCAAGACACAACACACCCTCATGCTCTTTCATGGTTGTATTGCAATGGTAAATGGTGGATTTGACGAGGGACAAAAGCTCGGGCTCATCAAAAAATGCTGCATTCATCTTCAATAGATTTACAAAGAGGGTGATAGCATTTTCACAGCGCTCACTAGTCAAGAGAATGGGATACCATTTGGCATAAAATCCAGGGGCCAAATCCTCGACCAATTCTATATTTTTCCCGTTATCCATAGCTGCGCAGAAAAGATCAAATATTATATCAGTATCAATCATCTGATATTTCTCCATGACATAGTTGAGTATCACATGTCGCATGGCACCTTCCAGGTGATTGCAGTTATTTCCACTAATGGCAACTTGAGTCATCAGCACAATGGAAGCATTTCTTTCTGTCTCTTTGTCTGGAGACTGAGACATGAGCAAATCCAAAAGAGTCTTCCACAAATCTGAGACTTGATTTTCTCGTACAGATTTGTCTTTGACTGTGCTGGCTAAAGCCTTAATTGCTTGCAGCCTATCTGTAGTGTTACTCTCACTAAGACTTTCTAAATCTGTGTCTGAAAGCTGCAGAAAGAACTCTCTATCGGCTTCTGCTGCAGCAACAACTGCCCAATTCTGCAGAAAGAAAAAGAAATTGTTGAAACAAATGGAGGTGCAAAAGAAATTTATTAAAACAATATAGTGGTTGAAAAAATAATGATTTTAAAATTATAGTTAGGTACTTTGCAATCAGTATCATGATTCAAATAAGTGATTAAATACATAATGATAGAAATTTAAATGAGATTAGGGTAGATATTAAAATAATGAAGATAGAAAATACTTATTAAAAACTTGGTTAAATTCATCCAAATTGCAGAACTTTGAAATCAATAGAAAACTAAAAAAGGTAAATTTAGAATGTAGCCAATACTTTCATGCCTTTTAACATAGCTAAGTCAATTTATTTAATATAGCTAATCATATTCTTGCAATAAGTGAAAAAATAAATAAAGGTTACGCCATATAATGATATGAGATTTTGAAACAACCCAAGTTCCTCACAAAGATCATTAAACTCTAAACAAATATAAAGTGATTTGTTTTAACATAGTCTTCCTTTAAAACTTTAGCTATCCATCTAACTTTGTTCTATCCAAAAAAAAATAGGATTGAAACATGTCTTGGGCGTTCCAGGGTTAACAGTTACCTAGGCAAAAAGCAATACTAGAGGTTTTCACTTTAATAACTCCAAAGAGAACTCACCGGAGCTTTCATTGCTTTCTTCAGTTTATCAGTGACTTCCTTCACATCGCCAGATGTAGAGAAACTCATCTTGACAGAGTGTCACAAACAAGACGACTCTAGAATTAGGAAGATCTAGCTACTAAAATGAATCTGTGGTAACAATATTATTAGACTTGAAAACTGACTTAAGAAGTTAGGACTTAGATTTTAAAAAATACATATTCATATTTGCCTGATTACTACAAAGTTTGATTGAGGATGTGCTTTCCAATAACCAATAGATGATGAAATATATTTCAATGGAAAAATGTAGAAATCTAAGAAATGTAGAAATCTAAGAAATGTAGAAATCTAAGAAATGTAGAAATCTAAGAAATGAGGAAATCTAAGAAATGTAGAAATCTAAGAAATGAGGAAATCTAAGAAATGTAGAAATCTAAGAAAAGTAGAAATCTAATAAAAGTAGAAATCTAAGAAATGAGGAAATCTAAGAAATGAGGAAATCTAAGAAATGAGGAAATCTAAGAAATGAGGAAATCTAAGAAATGAGGAAATCTAAGAAATGAGGAAATCTAATAAAAGTAGAAATCTAAGAAATGAGGAAATCTAATAAAAGTAGAAATCTAAGAAATGTAGAAATCTAAGAAATGAGGAAATCTAATAAAAGTAGAAATCTAAGAAATGTAGAAATCTAAGAAATGTAGAATCAGCACCTTTCAAAAATTCATAATTGGAGTTTTCTAAAAACTGACTAGTTTCAGATATTTTTAATTGAGATAGATCCTATAGTATTCAGAGTTACTCTCAGTCTCAGCCCTCAGGCCCCAGGCAGTCAGGCTCTCAGCAGCTGCAGCAGATTCAGAATCTCAATCTCTCTCAGGTAAATGAATGGTAACATAAGAATTAATTCAAAATCTCCCTCAGCTAAATCAACAGTAACATAGGAATAATTCTAAACCTCCCTCAGAGCTCAGGCTCAATCTTCTGATGAAAAATTTAAAATGATTAATGATCCAACCAAAAAACTTCATCTAAAGTAATTTTTATAAATTTCAATTGACAGTTTAAAACGACAGCAACCATGTTGGAATAGAGTCAATAGACTAGGTATAGAGAATATGAAAGGAAGTTAATTAATTCAAACAGACTACTGACTAGTGAGACTACATACATCACCAGTCTGCAAAGCATGCACAAATAATGATGGTATATTTATATAGAAGGCAGGGTATGAAACAATGTCAAATTGAAACCGTTTATTCTGTTACTCTGTATGAGGTAGCTAACCAAAAGAATAAATAGTGAACAGTTTTAGATTGCAATTTAAATTAGATATCAATCTATCTATAGTAATTAAATCAAAATCATAGTAACTTAACTTGCACAATAAAGAAATCTAGCATTTATTACATTTGATGATCATAGCTTGTTATAATTCTCGAAAATAAATCTGTCTGTTAACTGCTATAATTTGTAGTCTAAAACTCATTTCAAATAAGAAAAAAAGGTTTGTCTGGGAACAAAAAATCTGATACCGAATCGTCCTAGCATCGTTTACAATGTGGACGTGCCATTAATTTGACAGTTACATCTTTCTGTGTTATTTCTCGTTCAATCTTTTGATTAAAAAAATATATAATATTAAATAAATATACACTATAGAATATAGATATACCAATTTAATTATTACAATATTTTTTTCCATTTGTTAAATTTTATATTCCTCTCTTAATTTACTTAATTCTAATAGGTATTAGCTAATTTGTATGATGCAATCCCTCATTCAATTTGATCATTAAATGTAGTTTGTTGTATCCGCTAGTTTGTTGTACTACACAGTACACAATTCATGATTTTTTTGACGACCTGGCACTAGGCAGGGGGTTCGGGGGGTAGTACGTCCCCCGATATACATATATTTTGATGTTCAAATTTTCAATCAGAAAAAAAATGCAAAAGTGTCAGACTAATGGGCGTCACACTCGCCCCAATGAATAGTAACCATTTACAATAGGCCAGTCTGCAGAATAGAATATGACTATGCGAGATATTTGGGATTTTCTCTCCTAACAATTTTGAATTAGCTAATTCCTAAATTTATGTCACGCACGTTTGAGTGATCTGCGCAATCTGTTGATCAATAGTTTGCACAGCCATCGATCGATAGTGCAACCATCGATCAATTTTTGCGTGTTCGAATGATATGATTTTTTAGTTTGTACATCAAATTGGCACATTTTATAACGTCTATCAATCGATAGCGCAACCATCGAACGATTTTTGCGTGTTCGAATGATATGATTTTTTTTAATTTGTACATCAAATTGGCACATTTGATCGCATATATCAATCGATAGCGCAACCATCGATCAATTTTTGCGCGTTCGAATGATACAGGAAAATCCATATCATTCAAACGGGCAACAATTGACTGATGGTTGCTCTATTAAATGTAACAATTAGATGCATAAACTAAGAAAATCCATATCATTCAAATGCGCAACAATCGACTGATGGTTTCTCTATTAAATGCAATAATTAGATGCATAAACTAAGAAAATCAATATCATTCAAACGCGCAACAATCGACTGATGGTTGTTCTATTGAATGTAATAATTAGATGCGCAAACTAACAAAATCAATATCATTCAAACGCGCTACAATCGACTGATGGTTGACTTATTAATTATAAAAAAGTATTTTTCAAATAAAAACAAAACAATTAATTAAATGCATAAACAAAGAAAACCTGTATCATTCGAACACGTATATCAATCAATAGCGCAACCATCGATCGATGGTTGCGCTATTGATTGATATACGCTATAGCGGCTATAAAATGTGCCAATTTGATGTACAAACTAAAAAAATCATATTATTTGAACGCGCAGAAATCGATCGATGGTTGCGCTATCAATTGATATACGTTATAAAATGTGCCAATTTGATGTAAAAAAACTATCAACTAAAAAAAATCATATCATTCGGATTCGAACGCGCAGAAATTGATCGATGGTTGCGCTATCGATTGATATACGGTATTAAATGTGCCAATTTGATTACAAATTTAAAAAATCATATCATTCGAACGCACAAAAATCGATCGATGGTTGCGCTATCGATCGATGGCTGCGCAAACTATTGATCAACAGATTGCGAAGCGAAATCGGTCGATATTGCAGATCACTCAAACACGAGTGACATTTACATTCATTTTACTACAAACAATATGAAACAATTCAGAATTAATTCCTTTATTTACATCAATTTTGCTATGAACAGAAAAAGAGATCTCTATGAACACTTTACCAGTTTCTGCAGACTAGACAATAGGTAAAATGTAACACAAAATGGCACTTGCCACTTGATAGCTCATCAAAGTTCAAATCAGTTATGTCTACCATGTTTTAAAGTGTGACAGGAAAGTCGCCAGTTTAGTGAGAAAATGGATCCAGGTCGCCACATTTAAGACACTTTAAAGGAGAAATTAGGCTTCCAAGTGAATACTTTACACTTGAAAACATCCTTATGCTTCATGTCTGATACATGTGCATCTCTTGAGACTATTTATGAATGATTTACTAGTTATTTACAGGTTTTCCAACTTATTTATCCCCTCAAAAGTTGCCAATATACTGGCGACTTTGTCCATACTTTAAAACATGGTATGTCTAGGGTTGTGAGTTGTGACAATATTCTTTTAGCATATAAATATTATCTCAAGCATATTTTAAATAAAGCGTATTCTTTTTATTAAAAACCTATTCTTTATATTGAAAATTTATTCTATTTATTAGAAAGTAATAAAACATATTCTTTTCAACAATATATAAAAAAAAATCATGAAACTAATATATTTCTCAGTTCAGAGATATGCTATATAACTAAAGAATATATATTTACAAGAAAAAAACAATAGAAAGTAAGTATATAAGAATTTTAGAAGACTGTCGCCGAACAATACATGCCAAAATTACTGGAACACCAGTCTGAAAAGTACAGCAGGATTTCTGGATTAATCCTGCGCCCAAGTTCTATTTAATTCCTATATTCCCATGCTATTTGCTGCGCCCAAATCCCAATATCTGGAAAAAAATCCTGGGTCTGACTCTGAGGAGGCTTTCTTTTCAGACTGGCTGGAACATACAAGCTGAATTGAGGTTAATACCTGAAAAAACCTGTTCAGGGTTCGATATTGACAAGTTTCATAAATCAATTTTAGAAAAGGCATTTTTATTTCATCCTAACAACTTTTCAATGTTTCTTAGTTTATATTTAAAATTTAACCGTTTCATAACCCGATATTACTGTGACAGGACTTGGTCAGACGATATACAGTATACACATTGAATCCATATGGCATTATGGCATATCCAGTCTGCAGAATATGGGACATTTTTAACATTTTCTGTGCGAACAGTCCTTAATTTCCTTCTATATTTACATGTATTTTACTGAGAACAAAAGCCAAAATAAAGGATTTCTTGGAGAACAGTTTACCAGTTCCTGCAGTCTGGAGGCATATGATTCAAGTTAATAAAACTTATTTAAACTCTTCAAAGATTTCCATTGTATCGAAACAAGAGATTAGCATCCAAATGTGATTTGATTAAGGAACTTGCTAATATCCCTTATCATATTTATATATCTATAATCTAATTGCAGCGCCTTTAATGAATTGAGCATAAAAAGCATAATTAAGCATAAAAAAACATAATTGAGCATAAAAAGAATATAAAGCATATTCTATAATTCTACCACTCTGCCAGTCTGAAAAGAAGGTCTCCTCAGACCCAAGATTTTATACAGAAATTGGGATTTGGGCGCAGCTAATAACATGGGAACATAGGAATTAAATAGGACATGGGCGCAGGATTAATCTGTAATCCACAAATCCTGCTGTACTTTTCAGACTGGCCACTCTGCAGAATATGGGACATTTTAAACATTTTCTGAAAATTCTGTGCAAACAATTCATAATTTCCTCCTATATAGTATATATGTCACGCGCGTTTGAGTGATCTGCAATATCGACCGATTTCGCTGCGCAATCTGTTGATCATCAGTTTGCGCAGCCATCGATCGATAGCGCAACCATCGATCGATTCCTGCGCTTTCGAATGATATGATTTTTTAGTTTGTACATCAAATTGGCCCATTTAATAGCGTATATCAATCGATAGCGCAACCATCGATCTATTTCTGC
Organism: Caprella mutica; assembly: GCA_947561585.1. NCBI lineage: Eukaryota > Metazoa > Arthropoda > Malacostraca > Amphipoda > Caprellidae > Caprella > Caprella mutica. Next base: position 208 of record CANNZV010000457.1, on the reverse strand, counting down.
TCGTTCAAATGATACAGGTTTTCAATGTTTATTCATTTAATTAATTGTTTTGTTTTACTGGAAAAATACTTTTTTTATATTTAATAAGTCAACCATCTGTCGATTGTTGCGCGTTTGAATGATATGGATTTTCTTAGTTTATGCATCTAATTGTTACATTTAATAGAGCAACAATCGACTGATGGTCGACTTATTAAATATAAAAAAG